>JAJEJO010004449.1:380636-448534 GCA_020662805.1 Glaucomys volans
GCACACACAGTGATGCAAGGCACACACAGTGATGCAAGGCACACACAGTGATGCAAGGCACACACAGTGATATGGAAGAGTCTTCTTTTGCCTAAGAGAACTCTGGGAATGAAGCAGAAGTTTTTTTGTTTGTTCGTTTGCTTATGTTTTTGGCTTTGTTTTTATTTTGTGAAAGCACATATTCAAATGAAACATCCATCAGGTGATACATTTGTAGGAAAGTTAGCATTTGTAGGATTCAGAACTGTCATCAGCATTTCTCCAGATTGTGCTTGTTCTCTTTTTCCTTTTCTGACCTCATAGACCGAAGTGTCCCTTCTCCTTCACGGTGCATGCCAGCATCTCCTGGGCTATACTCCTCTTGTTCTTGCTCTATTATGCTGTTTTCCAGTGTTGTCCACATTCTTCTCCTTTATAAAAACTGATCTAAATGTATTTGAATTATTAATTTACATGGACATCTTCATATAACGTGTAGTACTATAATCTCCATTTATTCTGTTTTACTTCAACACGTATTTCTAAACTCCAAACTGCTGTAACCTAGGATTTTGCTTGTATTATAAATTTTGGTATAAGCTATACTGTATACATATATAAGCATACACCACATATGTATATATACACAAACATACATATGTACATACAAACATATATACAGTCATAAGCACATAGTGAAATACCAAGAAGAGAACATAAGGAATCTAGTCTTCATTTCACTAACTTCTTCCAAATCACCTAAAAGCATGAAGATGATTTTTGTGGTCACCAAGAAGACTATGTTAATGCTTCTTTTTTTCTACATATTTAAACTATAAGACCCTATTTTAAATTTACATGATTCTGATAAATGTGATGATTTCATTGTCATTCCTCTGATTTTTAGTAACTTTTTGCATATCTTTGCCAGATTTTAAGGAACCTTCTGTGAATTGTCGAATTTCATATTTCTTTCTGTACTTTGTTATTCTAGTCAGGGTATTTTTGACTTATCAGAGTTTCTCACATATTCTAGATATTAATCTTATTTATATGCTGCAAATATTTTATCACCCTATATAACTCATCTGTAAACTTAGTGAAGCAAAAACTTTTAATTAGGATGTAGTAAAATGTATCATTTTAAAAATCTGACTTGTGCCTTCTGAGTTTTGCTAAAGATGAATCTTTCAATCTGAGCTCATGGAGATATTCTCCACCATTTCCTTTTATTAGCTTAATTGTTTTATTTTAATCCATTTGAAGTCTCCTTCCTTTCTTTTTCTTTTAAACATATGTCTTAGCTCATTGTGGGACTTTATTAAGCCCAATATTTTCAAATGATTTTGTTGGGTTCCTCTTCAAATCCGGTTGATATGCTTGAACCCATACTAATTGTATGACTTTTCCTGTACTTCTACTATCTTTTAAGATCAATAGACTAAAAATTATTTTTCTGTGAATAGTTTTTCACATGCCAGTTTTGTTTGTTAGAAATTTTCTTTGTTGTGTTTGCTACCATTAATGATACTTCATTTTGGTATTCTTGATACAATATTTCCTAGTTGAAAGCTATTATTTTTTTACTTTATAGACCTATTGAAATGCAGTATTAGTTATAATACTCTGTTGAATCAGTAAGATTTTCTACATAGATGATTACTTTATCTGAAAAATAGTAGATTTACCTCTCCGACATTATAGATGTTTTCTGGCTTTACAGTAATGGGCATATTTGTGATTCTCACTTAAATAGAACTAATAGAGCAAACATCATGGTCTTATTCTCAATTTAAGTTGGAAAGTCCCTCAATTAATTATTTTAGCTAAAGGATTTGAATATGTAGTTTTTGATCAGAAACTTAGCCTTCATTTCTAGAAGATAAAATACATTTTAAAGTCAAATTCTTTTTCCTACTTTGAGATAATCATGTTATATTCATAATATTAGCCTAAAGGAGAAATAACAATTTTTCTAACATTAAATTTTTCATTCATTATAATCTCAACTTGACCAGAACATATTATTTAATTAGCTAGGTGGGTTCGATTAGCCAATATTGTATTTAGCAATTTTTGCATGGAAGGACACAAGAAAAATATATCCATAGTTAATTTTCTGATACTGTATTTTTAAAGTTTACACTTAGCTAACAAAATTTTTGAGTGCATGGTAATGTCTTAATATTCACCATTCACATGCATTATTTGATGAACCATTTACAATTTATATGCTTTTAAAAATCAGATGTGTGCTTTTTAATTCAACTAAAATACAATTTCTTTTTCTGCTTGATCTTTCTCTTTCTCCATCTCAATATTTGGTTTGCAAAATTATTTCCAGTTTGTGGCTTCGAATTTCATGTCACTAATTATGTAGCTTTTGAATATAAAATATGTTTAAATGAAATGTATTTAATTCATTTCATCCTATATGGTTCCTACTTTTTATGTTCTACCTAAAAGAATTTTTGCCTGAAAGTTTTTAAATTGTAGCTCTAACCCTTTGGTCTGTGATCCATTTTAATTTAGTGTTTACATATGTATAAGGATCAAGTTCCAGTTTCATTTGTAACAGTAGACAATTACTCAAGCACCAGTTGTTGAAAAAAATTTCCTTTTATAATTGAATACTTTGTCATTTTTTAATATTTGTTGATCACATATGTTTGGGTCTATGTTTTGATTCTCTATTCTATTCTCTTGAACAATGTGCCATTTTTCATGCCAAGACTCTATACCTTGTTGATTACCATAAATTCACAAAAAATCTTGAAATCAGGTAATAAGAATTCTTCAGTATGTTTTCTTCTTTTTCAGTATGCCTTATGTATTCTAAGTCCTTCATATTTACATTTAAATTTAGAAATCACTTTTTCAATTTTTATTACAATATCTGCTAAATATTATTTTAAAATTGCATTGATTCTAGTAACCAGTTTGAAGAGTCATGATAAGCTAATCATATTGCTAGCCATTATTGTAACTTCTCTCAGCAATTTTTTGTGGTATTTCAGCATACAAATATTGCATAGTTTTTATGTGACTTATCTTTATGTGTTTAATATGGTGATGCTATTCAAAATGGCATTTTACATTTTAACTTGTTCATTGACAGAAATAATTTCTGAATATTAATATGAATCTCAAAACCTTGCTAAATAGATTTAAAAGTTATATAACTCTTTGTTATATTCAACAGCATTTTCTAGAGAAATGATCATGTTATTTTTCAGTAAAGATTTTCATTATTTTTTACGTTTTCATATTTTTATTTCTTTATCCTACTGAGTACATTTTCCAGTACAATGATAAATAAAAATTAAGATTCTGCATTTCTTTTCTTTGTTCATGAACTTAAGGAGAAATATTTAGTGTTTTGCTGTCAAGCATAATACTACCTATGAATTGTTCAAAGATACACATTAACTTCAGAAGTTCCATTATCAAATATATTTGCTAAGAGATTTTTGTATCATATATTGCTGGTGAATCTTCTCAGATGCTTTTCTCCATCTATAGATATAATTACATGAATTAATTTTTATTCTATTTATATGCTGAATAACAGTGGCATATTATAGAATGTTAAAATGCCTTTGCATTCTTTGGATGAAATTCATTAATCTGTGGTGGGTATTGTTCAATTTTCCAAAAAAAGAAAACAGAAACAATATCATTCTTGTGTGTGTGTCTCAGATGAGACTTATTAATAAATGGGTAGTGCCTCACGTGAATATGGTGACTAGTTTAGTAATGTCTGCCAGCTGGAAAACCATGAATGTTTTTGTAATTCAGTTCAAATATTCACAACCATGCCCAGAAATGGTGTCTTCCCATGTAAATGGGCATCCCTTAACTAGTCAAGTCAACACATGAAATTAAACATCACATGGGGTATCACCCATTTAGTTTTTTACTATAGGCAATGTGCTAAAAGTTTGGTAAGATTTTTTCTGCCTGTATTTATGTAATATATTGATTTGTAGTTTTACTTGTAATATATTTTTCTTATTTTCAATCAGGGTAATGCTAACATCAATGTGTCAATTCTCCTTTCTAGAAGAGTCTATATAGAACAGGTGTTATTTCTTCTTTAAATATAGGGTTGAAATCACCAAGATGACCTGATCTTTCTTGGTGGTTTATTTGTTTAAATTTCTTGTATAACTGCTGCTGCTATTTATGTTCTCTATTCCTAAGCACTACAAGTTTTTGTCTCTCTAGAATATTGCCTATTTCACCTAAATTGTTCAAGTTATTTTAATGGGATGCATTTCACAGTAATACCATATAATATTTGAATCTATGTGTAGTTTCTTGACTGACTTTCCCTCTTTCATTTCTGACATTAGTAATCTAAGGTGCTTTCATTCTTATACCCTCACTTCTGCTCTATCTCACTTTCTTTTCTCTGTCATACTTTTCCTGCTAAGTCCCATTACTGGTTTTTCAATTCAATTTTTATTAAAGAGCTTAATATTAATTTTTAACTTTTTTCCTGTTGTACTATTTTCTTGTACTTAATTCATGTTATTCTTTTATAGATTTTAAAAAGACTAGGGAATGGATTTGCAATCTTTTCCCTTTCCCTACATATGTGTTTTATTAAATCTCCCCTTCACTTAACTTTTACTGCATCCATTTTGTTGAGGTTCTATTAGCTCTAAATTAAAAACACCTTTTTTGCAGGGGTGATATCAAGGATTGAACTCAGGGGTACTCAACCACTGAGCCACATCCCCAGTGCTACTTTGTATTTTATTTAGAAACAGGGTATCACTGAGTTGCTTAGTGCTTTGCTATTTGCTGAGGCTGGCTTTGAACTTGTGATCCTCCTGCCACAGTTTCCCCAGCCACTGGGATTACAGATGAGTGCCAGAGTGCCCAGCTAAGAACATCTATTTTCTTTTTCCTTATTTTAGCAATAAACCATTTAGAGCATAATTCTCCTAACATTTGAAGCATTTCTAAAGTGTGTATGTGCAGTTTTGAGACAGCTGGGGAGCAAATTTCTGATTTAATGTCTTTGTGGTCATATAACCACATATAACCCTTTTAAATCCTTTGAGCTTGTTTTATAGGATGGTATAGAATGCATCTTGGGGCATCCATATTCCCTGTGCTTTTGGAAATACTGTGATTTTCCCAGCTATTATATACTGAGGACACTTACTGAGAATTTCATTCTATTTTCTGATTGCAAATTTTTAAAATTTGGTCTGTCAATTACTGATTTGGTATGATGAAATCTCCAACGTCAGAGGTTTGGTTTGTCTGTTTGTTCCATAAGCTCCTTCAGTTTCTGCTTCAATTATTTGGAAGCTCTATTACGTGCATATTTATAACTAATCATGTCTGATATTAATATATTTTCTTCAGCTATATTATACTTCATGTACTCATGATGTATGATTTTCAAGAAAACTACTTTCAAGCTATTTATGATATTTAAAATATGTCTCCTGTGGATAACATGTAGTTGATTCTTGCTCTTTTTTCCTATTAAAAATATCAGTTCTAAAAACATCTGCTTTTGTTTTGGTTTTATTTTATTTTATATTTTGTTCTTTTTAGGTATACATGGCAACAGAGTCAATTTTTGACATATTTATGCACATATGAAGTATATCTTACCTGAGCTTTGGTTTTATTTATTTATCTTATTAAATTTTATTTGTTCTGATTATTGTACATGACAGTAGAATGCTTCTATACATTTTGATAGATCATACATAAATGGAGCATAATTTCTCATTTTTCTGATTGTACATATTGTAGGGTCACTTTGATCATGCAGTCATATATGTACATGAGGTAGTAATGTCTGTTTCACTCCACTATCCTCCTACCCCCCATACCCCTTCATTCACTCCCTTCTACCTAAAATAACTTTGTTCTTCCCTAGCCCTTCACCCTTATGGTTAATTAGCATTTGCATACCAGAGAAAACATTTGGCCTTTGGTTATTTGGGTTTGACTTATTTCACTTAGCATTATATGCTCCAACTCCATCCATTTAACAGCAAATGCCAAAAAAAATTAAAAAGTTTTAATGCATACTCTTTGAACTGGATTCCTATAGCATCATTCCTGTACTGTTGAAGAAAGCCCCTCCCACCTCAGAGTTTTATGAATCATAAGCTTTCCAAATCCTTCTAGCGCATGTGGAGCCTGGAAACATATGCAAGTACAAAAGTTTCACAAGGGTTGGGGATGTAGCTCAGTTGGTAGAGTGCTTGCCTCATAAGCACAAGGCCCTGGGTTCAATCCCCAGCACCGCAAAAACAAACAAACAAAAGTGTTTCATGAGTAATTGAAATCACCCTTGGAATCAAATAATATTAAAGATCCATAATAAAGTATCTTTTCTCCCAAAATTTGCTTGAGAAAACGGACCTGAAGTGCATGGCAATCCTAGCCCAGCATGTTAATGGAAGGAATCGCATTTTTTAAATTAATTTAGTTTTTTTCCCTAAACCAATGGTTGTTATTTGGAATAGGTAGAATATTGGAGAATTCCATGCAAGTCTCCAAATCTTCCAAATACTGACATGGTATGGTGGCAGATTTTTATTAGGGACAGAAGCTGATCATGAGGATAAAAGGGTTTCCCTGAAGAATTTACCTATAAATATTATTGTCTATATTTGATCCCAGCAGAGCAACTGAAGTAGAGCGTCCCAAACAGGTGTGGAAATATGAATTCTAGGAACGACAGGCTGAAGCCATCTGACTACTGTGTATCATAGATTGTCAGACTAAAACAGAGAGAGAAATTCTCACCAATTACTGCTATTTCACATTTAGTACTACATTTTCCATATATATCTTCTGTTTGCTATCTCATGATGCATATTTATTAGTTCAAGATTTTACATTTTCAAGGAAAAAGTAATTCCAATCTCAGAACTCAACTGAAAAGGTAGGAGTGGAGCAGAATGGCAGGGAAGTTCTATCTTTTAGAACCATAACATCAGAAAGCCAGGAACCAAAGCTCTTATGTCTGTTCCATCTCTGTTCCTCCCACTTGCTCTAATGTGCTTTGTGTGTTTTCTCCATTCTCTCCTTTCCCAAGTGAGATTCAGATGCATTAGACTCACAAGACCATCTCAGGACAAATTCTCTATGCAGTAGATTCAGAAATTGCCTTTAAATTTGGCATATGAAAGTAAAGCAGTGCTCTAAAAGAGATGTGTGTGTCTTACTAGAAAAATGATCTTGTAATCTGTCTACTCACATAAAACAATCACAAAAGACCAAAAAGGTAAATAAATATCAGCTAATTGGGTTAATAGCCTCAGGAAAAGAAAGTGTGTCTTAAAAAGTAAAACATGGATTAGATTTTTTTTTATTGAGATTGCTACTATTTACCAAATCCCTATCAATGTTGAGAAGCTTAATAGCATAATTTATATTCTAATTTAATTGTAATTTTGTCCTAAAATATAGAATAATTCCATTTCATTGCCTTCAATTTACTTTTCTATTCCTTCCTTTATACTTGTACATACCATGCTCTATTGTGTAGTACTTTGTAAAACAAAGGCACATTATAAAAATGTAAGAAATCATTATCATGTACTCGATATGCAAGACTACAATGCCCAGAGCAGTAAAGGGAATTCTCTGTATAAAGCAATTTTTTTTTCGCATGTTGCTGATACATTTCTCAAATCACCATCATTTCCATGGTAACAGACAGTAATATCAAAAAGACAGCCACTGTCTTCTAAGATCTAGCAGAGAAAAAAATGTGTCTCCAAATGCAGAAGCTTCTTAGTCAATCACAAATATTGTCAATAATTAGCAATAACAGCAAGGGAAATTCAATTACAGGCAAAGCAAATTGCTTTTTATTTAAATGCTCTCTTTTTAATGCATCCCAGTGTGAAAGTCCCTCTTTAAATTAGTGAAAGCATGTGTAATCTCAATACCTCCATTGGGGGTTGTAGGAATATATGTAGTCTCACTCATTGGTTGAGTGTTTAGAGGCTTAGGACAAAATTGTACTGCTGTAGGTACTTCAGAATGATAGATATGGATAGTAATTTAGATAATTAAATGTATTCCAGCTTCATTTCCATTTTCTCCAGCTGTAAAATTCTTGTATCCTAGCTTAATATATTCATGTTTATGTTATGTAAATTTAAATACAATCATAACCATTCTATAGTCATTATCAAAACAGGATGGGCTATCTCCATTTCTTTTTCTAATACTTTTTAACCTTATGGAAAAGTCCAACAAATGTTCTACTAGAAAAGAGCTGAGAGTACTCATCTCATTTTGGTTCCTGTCAGTTGGGTTTAATTTTTGCAGTAGGTATCATTTTAGTAGACATAGTAGATAGTAGAAATGTGAAAAATTTATGAGCAGGAACCATGGCATCTGGAGGAAGAACCCAAGATGTTCACCCTTCAGTAACCTCATTAAAGTGATGAGAATAAAATAATTCAATTTGGGCATCCTGGGAAAATTTGCCTTGAGGTCAAAGTTTATCAACTGGTAAGAACTCTTCATTATATACCCCTTTGCTTCTCTTCTCTAAAAAGGAGTCATTTTCCTAAAAACGACTGTTCTGCCCACTGATTTGCAACTTGGCACAGAAACATAGGATGTGCAAATTAGATCACTAACAGAGCTGAGACATTCAAAGTATGGGAAAAATATAAGCTATAAGCAACTTTCTCTTCTGAGGTGTAAACTCCAATATTTTCATCCCATCCACCTCAGAATAACAAATTTCCACTTGATTTAATCTATGTGATATTAGAAATTGGCTTGTGGCCACAATGCATGCAATTTCAGTGATGTTAGCTATGAAAACTAAGGTGCTTTGAATATACTCACCTTTTCTGTTATGTATTGTGTCTGCTTCAACAAAATGTAATTTCTTTGAGGCTAAAATCATGTTACTAAAAATTAATCAGTTACCTAATTTAGAGTACCCTGTACACAGCAAAGAAATGTGATAAATTGAAGATGGCCAGAAATGCATTGATACTTTTCCCATTGAAATCCCATGGCCCTTGAATTTGGGTTTGATTTGTTACTTGCTTGAATAATGGCAGAAATGACACAATATTGGGAAATTGTGGACCTAAGTCATAAGTATCTTTCAACTTCTGCCCAGGTTTCTTGAAGTACTCCCAGGAAATCATGAATTTCCAGGGTAGAAGGTGGATTTACTGAGATTACAGGACTAGAAATTCTGTTTGTAAAATTTACAGGTGACTGTCTCAGCTAAGCCCAGCCTTCAAACTATTCCTGAAAATGTGTTAGATATGTGACTAAATCCATTTTGGTTCTCCAAAAAGTCACCTACCAACCCATCTACCAATCCTGATGGGTTCCAGTTGATCCCTGACCAAATTTCTTACCCACAAAATCTAGAGATTTAACTAATTGGTTGATGTTCTAAGGTTCTATATTTTGAAGTGGTTCATTAAAGAACCATAATAACAGATGAACCCAGATTTTTAAAAACAATGTCAATATCTATATCTATATCTATATATATATATAAAATATATATTTTTTGGAGATTGCAAAAATGTTTAATCTACCAATAAGCTAGAGATCTATTTTTTTCAGATCATTTCTACTACTAAACTTCATCTATTAATTACCCACTATTTTTTCGCTTCAATACTGTACTTCATACTGACTTCTATGTTTTATTCTGTTTATTTTTCATTCTAAAAAGTCCATTCTAAGTTAGTAATAATCATTTGTTGGACAAGTGAAAGTGTTTTGAACATACGTAAAGGTCTACTATATATCTTTGAAAGTCACTTAAAATCCTACATTTACATGAAATAAGGTTATAGAGTGGAGAACTTAGGGTAATTAACCTTCTATTTGTATAATAACAGACTCAGGTTTTTTGTGTGTGACAATACATTGTGAAATATCAAGAGTATCAAAATGTGTTACAGTTATTTAAAACTGAAATCAAGATGGAAAATAGTTTGAAATCACAAAAAGAGAACACTAAGAGAAAAGATCTAACTGCACACAAATTTCTACTTCAGGAGATGGGGCTGCTTGAGGAATACTTCAGTTACTGACACAATGCCTAGCCAAAAAAAAAAAAAAAAAAAAAAAAAAATTCTGCATGTGTATTTGTTAAATTAATGACTTAGAAGATAAAATATTTCTAGACAGGATATAAAAGATTTTTTAGTGAACCATGATAAAGAAAAACACTGAGACACATAGAAGATTCACAACTAGTATCAAAAGAATTGGAAAATAAGAGCAGATACACAGAAAACAAACAGGTGGAAGAAATGCAACATAGTCCATGCCTTCCCAACAGATAAATGCTTCTTTCCAAGGAAAAGATATAATTCCTAGTGCAGAAAAACCATCCTATCATCCATATGAAAACAAAATGAGATGAACAGAGACACAAAAGCACAAGTACTTATTTTAAGCTCAGGAGAGAATAAAAGTGTAGTGGTATATATGGACATGTCTCTGAGGCAGTCAGGAAGTAGTAGAAAAATAACAGAACTCAAATGCAAACAGACCCATGTTCAAATCCCAGTTTCTCCACTTACCACATGTAAAACTTTCAGCAAGTTTTATGAGATATAACTTTATTATCTCCAAATGAATATAATACCTCTTTGATTAATTACCTAGTATGTGCCTGAGATATAATAGGTAGGCACCCAAGAAATGTTTATTTCTTTTCTCTTTGAAGGGGCATAGAGATTACCACCAATCATATATCATGCTAACATAAATGTAAACTTATTTTTAACCCAAGAAATTAAATTGAATATTGTATCTAACTTTTCAAATCACATTAAACAATCTTTTTCTGCTTATTCATGTGTAAACAAAGGAAAATTAAAAACAACAACAGTATATATCTGGCATGCATTTCTACCTTTAAGGTTTAGTGGAAGTATGATTGATGTTTTTCTCTCTTCAATACATTATGACTTTGGAATGTAACAGAAAATATGTTAAGCAATTACATCTCTCTACCTAGAAAACAAATCACATATTACAGAAATCAGGCCTTTATTAAATAACAGGAATGAGAACACATTAAAGACACCAAGAGATGTAACTTACCCAAAATAATCATGGAACTATTGTTCATTGATTCTTATGTTAAAATAGTGAAATGTGAAGCTTTTCACCTTAGATATATAATTGACTATAATGTTGATTGACCATTTATAAATATTCAGTCAATCCTTGAAATTATTATTCATTTTTTAAATTGTTTAATTTCAAAAGCAAACCTAGCAATTAGGCACTACTGTTATCTCCATTTACCAAGGAACAAGCTATATCACTCAGAGATTTAGTAAATTGTCCAAGACTGTACAACTAATAAAAGGTCTATATACCATTGAAATTGAAAATTTCACATTGGGAGGTCAAAATGTCCTAATCTTTCTTTTAAAATGGCATATTATACAAAATGTGCTATAAGATTCAAAGGAATGTGATTACAAGAAACCAGAAAAAGAACTGCTTTCTGATCAAGCATAAGCTTCAAGGTTTTGTGACAACTTAATCATCATCCCATTTCTGCAATTACACTTTTGCGTACTCTTGGAGTTGCTCACATTGATTGAAGTCTACTTGATGCTGGCTAGAATCATTGCTAATGCAATCCACCAACACTGTAGTTGACATTCATTAGTTGTTTGTTTAGAATCAGAATCTCTCACCTTGAATCATTGTTTTCAGGTTTTTGTTTTTATGTTTGTTTGTTTTGTAAGATTATTATTTTCAACTGTGTAAAGGTTAGGTAGAATCAAATTATTAATCATAGTTTAGGGATGGACACTTGAAACAATTCTAGGTAATTAGAAAAAAGAAGCTATTGACTGGTAGGTTCTGAGAAAGATTTCCCTCTCCCTCTGAAAGCTAGTGGAAAAGAACTTATTTTCTTTAGTAGATGATCTTACACAGATAAAACAATCTGAGTGTGCAACAATTTTTGGTGCTACCAGGAGGAAGAATCTAGATGGCAGAATAACCAAGACAACTTCAAGGAAGTGCAGAAGAAAGATATATAAGATGTTGCAAGTCTCTCCATCAGAGCCAGACTAGCTGTATTGTTCAAAATTATGCAAGTCATTGAAATCACTTCTCAATTTAAGCCAAATTTCATGTGATACAATCATACAGAACAGGATTTTTTAACCTCAGCACTACTGATATTTACTCAGATAAACTTTGTTGTGGGTATTGCCCAGTGTATTGTAGGCTATTCGGCAGAATTCCTGGCCTTTATCCACTAAATGCTGGCAGAACATCTCTGGTCAGTACAACATAAAAATATTTTACAAACATCCCCAAGTATTTCCTGCAGAAAAAAAATAACCCTTTGTTGAGGATCACCAACAATGATGGGTTAAAATCATGGGTGTCTTTCCACCAACCACTCTCTCTAATCCTGAGTTTTATTCATGTATCCTCATAACCCTGGTTTTGATCCCTAAACTATACCACATAACACTATTTTACTCTTTGGCCTCAAGTTTGTTTAAAGATTGAAAAAGTGATGAAATGTTGGCTGAAAAATTTCAGGAAAAGTTTGTGCTTATTTATAGAGAACCAGTACTTCCTTTACCTTCTGAAAATAGACAATTCCATTAGATTTCTAGAACACCATTGTCCTGAGAATCATGGCCAACCATCTTGTGACCATGCTGAAAAGACTCCCAAAACTTAAACTGAATATGAAGACAAATGAATAAAGAACAAATTGTTGACTATTTTATCATGTAACTGAATCATACTAACTCTGAAGCCTTCCAGTTTCCTGTGTGAATATACCCCCTTTATTGATAAACCTGTTTGAATTAGGTTTTACTTATAACATATACATCTTCTCTGATTCAAATAATTTGCTTTGACTTGTAATAAAAAAAACTTTCAGGCAATCAAGCAGATCATCTACTGCCGTCTGAAAGATGCTTCTACAGTGATGCTAATATTCAATAGCTGTGCTTTCTAATATGGTAGCCAAAGTCACATGTGGCTATTGAGCACTTAAAAGTTGGAGAATGTGATGAGGACCTGAATTTTTACTATTAATTTTAGTTAACTTAAATTTCACAACAGGCAGGTAGTGGCCACTGATAGTACAGCAGAGGGAGAGAATAAATTAGAAGAAGCCCATGCATTCAGATCTATAGTCAGCAACCAGCCTTAGTCAACAAATAAGGAAATATGAAACTTGAAATTAAATTATAAGATGAACAAAACTAGAACAATTAGGCAACTATCAATATTCCAAATAGTGACACGTTGCTCTGAAGGCTGCCTAAAGCAGGTATGAAATTTTAATTTGGACAAATCCATGGCACTGTCTTCTTGGTCTTGTATTTGACAGCCAAAACAGTAGCATATGGATTAGGCAATCTTTCAGATGCCTACCAAATGCCCAGTCACTTTTAGCCCTGGCTTCAAGGAACATGAGATATTCATGACAGCATCAGCCTATGATTTCTTTAGTGGGCCTTATAGGCATTCAAAACAATGAACATGCCAGGCATGGTGGTGCATGCCTGTCATCTCAGCTATTCAGGAGGCAGAGACCAAAGCTAAGGCTAAGGCAAGAATATTGCAAATTCAAGGCCATCTTGAGCAACTTAGCAAGACCTTGTCAAAAAATTAAAAATTAAAAGGGCTAGGACATAGCTCAGTGGTTGAGTACCCCTGGTTTCAATTACCAGTAGCAATAAACAATAGCAACAAAAACAACAAAACAATCAAAAACCCACATAATTTTCTTCAATTTGAACTTCTTCTTGACCATCTAGGATGTGGTATCATTCAATTTTGATTAGTGAAAATGCTGAAGAACACAGCTCTTAAGTAGGTGCCCTTCCTGCCACATCAAGGCAGCCAGGAAAGACCACCAATAAGTTCCCATGAGATCTTCCACACATAGCCTTAAAACTCCTCTGCTTTCTCCTTTATCTTCCATTCTGTCTCTCCAGGAAACAGTCCTAAATACTTAAATCCCTTTCAAAATGTCATACCTACTACTTTATTTAAACTGTTGTTCTCTGTGCAAATACAAGAAACCCAAATCATTCTTTTTTTCCAGAATTAAAATTGCAACTGCCCCCTGAAATCCACAAACACAAATAGAGGATGCCTATGTATTTTCAGAGTGAAAGTCTGGTCATGCACTTAAGTGACAAAAATAGTCTACCACAGAGTAGAGAGCCATTTGATTAAAACTTCCCACTTGTGGAACTCTCTGTCAAAGCTCTTTTGCAAGCTTAAAAACCGAAGGCATTAGCTGGTGGGTCCTGCTCCTTATGTTTTCAGATATCTGAAAGCCCTTCAGCATTATAGTGTTCTACCAGCAAGTCTGAATGGTCAATCCAGTGGGAAGGAAACTAGAAGGTGGGAGGAGAGATTCCCATCAGGTGCAGCATAGTTATAAACTGCAAAACTCAATGCTTCTGCAAGATTTGCAAAACAAAAAGGTGGCAGCAGCAGCCTGCCAGCTCTCCAAATTCCAAGGCTTTGGTGATTGTCTGTGGTACTTTTCTGCTCCTAGCATAACTTACATATAATTTGAAGTTTTAGCAACTAACTACTAACTCATTGATCAGCATCATTTCTGGGTCCATATTAAACATTGCTCCTTCTTGGGGGAAAGAAGATGACATAAACTTGAAATAAAGTTTGCCACCAACTGAGTGGGTGCTACCAAGAATCCTTAACAAAGTGGCCAAAAGAAGGAAATATTAATCTTGCTGCTGAGAAAAGTCTTTTACTTTGTGCAGCATTGTTGGAACATTTGGAGAGATCATGAGCAAATATTTAGGTTAGGGAGACATCTGCCAAGGTAAAGGTCTGTCAGTGAAAAGGGCATTGGGAACTTCTGTCTAGAATGAAATACTTTGCCAAGTGAAAGTATCAAAAGGGAGAAGAAAATACATCCAAAGATTTATGATTAGTTGGGGAAGGAGAAAGGGAAGGACTAAAGGAGAGGAAAATAAGAGTCTGAGCATGCAAATATAAATAAAAGTTTAGAAAGTGGTCTATTTAACTGTATCCATTTCACTAAATAGAAGTATATAATATAAATGAATAATTTAACAATGAGAGGAGAGGATAGCAGCTGTCTGGAGAGGTAAATTCCAAGCTTCGGTTAAGTGTACTTTCCAGACTATTCTCTTTGGAAGTATTTTCTGCCAAAAATATGCTCCCAGGCTCACCTCGGGTGATGCATTAGCATTCAGAAAGCTTTTACCTAAACCAATAAATGAAATTCCCTGATTAGCTACAAGCCCTGTAGACTTGGTAACTTTACCCATTAATTAACAAAGGGACAAGTGAAAGGAAGTAAAGGGCAAAGCAGAGAAGCGTAGGGCAAGAAGTCTGGCCATTTCTATTAAGTCCTAGGATAACAACAAAAATGAAAACAATTGATTTGCAGCCACACTTTCCTGGGTGATTTGTTGAAACAGCTAGAATTTGGTTCTAAATAACATAATCCAGCAGATCAGTAATCTGTATATGTACGGGCTTGCTTATATGTGTATGTGTAGTGTATAGATTTTCACACATGCACTCAAAATGCTAACTGATGAGTATAAATATTTATGACACATTTTTGAATTCTATTTAAGGAAATGTTATGGATAATTTCATTTTGAAAATTGTGATGCTGGGACCACGAGAAGATTACAAATACATTTCCTAATAGAAATCAGTGAGATACATATATGCTAATACGATGAAGAACCACCATAATAATTTCCTTTTCCACTCAAAAATGCAAGTGATGGCTGGATTTTAAAGACACAGAGGATATGTGACAATGAAATATGTATTAACTGAACCAGAAATATCAGACACAGGTAATTTTTCCTTTATAAACAACTGATCTATTTGGATAGGAAAATGTCACATTGAAGCACAAAGCACCTGGAGTGGGGATAGAGGGAAGATTGGTTGCAGGAATTCTAGATGAATTTCAAAGTAACAAATCAGCCCCTGACAAGAGCAGCATTGAAGAGTTTGATAATATAAATATGCAGAGGGTATACTCTAGCCTGGAGAAGACGTAGAAACCAACACTATCTAAATCTAATGTGATTGCAGAATAAACCATGTTTGCTTTCTGTATATCTCTATAGAATTACTGAATTTAAAATAGCAAATTCCATCTACTCTAATCTGATCATATTTTCCCTAGAGAGTTACAAATGATATTTCTTAAGAACTGCTAAACTGACTTCCCTAGAGATCAGAAAAAAAAATAATACTGACTTCTGATTCTAATATAAATCTATGCATTTACCAAAATTTACATAATCATTAGGAATTACGTCAAGAAGAATATTTAGTGGATATTATATCCAAATATAGGATGAACAGATATATAAATTTAGTGAATTATTGAAGTTTTTGATTAAAATCAAGATATTACTTATGATAGTATTACCAGAAATAAGATTTTTAAATAAATATTTCAGTCACTTGTTAATGGACAATCTCAAAGGAAGATGTTTTCCTCTACAAAGTCAGGTTCATTATGCTAAGTGATGAAATGGTGTCTCTGTATTTAAAAGGTTTCCTACTAGATGACCAAACTATATAAAACTGGCTGTGACTAAAGGACCTGACCAAAACAATTTTGAAGGAGAAAAGTTTATTTGAGGGCTCACAGTTTCAGAGGTCTTAGTGCATAGAAGGCTGGCTCTATTCCTTGGGGCTTGAGGCGAGGCTGAATATCATGGTGGAGTGTGCGGCAGAGGGAAGCAGCTCACAGGAGATCAGGAAGCAGAGAGAGACTCTACTGTCCAGATACAAAATATATACCCCATAGCCACGTCCCCAATTACCACTTCCTCCAGATATTCCCCACCTGTCTCCAGTTATGACTCAGTCAATCCCATCAGGGATAAACTCACTGGTTTAGGTTAAGACGCTCAAAATCCAACCATTTCTCCTCTGAACCTTCTTGCATTGACTCACATGTGAGCTTTTGGGGGACACCTCACATCCAAACCATAACAAAAAAGTTACTAGATCTTGGTGATTCATTTTCTAAATGGAGCTAATAATTCTGACCACTTCATAGAGTTTTGGGGGAAAATAAATGGAAAAAATATAATTAGAGAAATACCAAGTATATGTTTTATAATATATAAACATAATAATCAATTTATACAATCCCTGTGATAGTGATTCCCATAATAAATAAATAAGCAAATATCTCTTATGTAGCTTATATTGCTTGAAGCTACATACCACAGCAGAAATGACTGACTTAAAGTATCATATATTCAGCCTGTGTAGTAGGTCCTATCACCAATAACTGGGCATTTTAATGCCATTAGTGTGCCATATTTATTTTGTTAATATGATTTCATTTCCAAGACAGTGCTCATCCTTGGGCTTCAGCAACAGTTGGGCATTGATGTCATTGTATTAGAGGCCATATCTGTCAGATTTCCTCTAAACATACATTTTTCAAATGTTCAGTTCTGTGGAATAGTAGTTCCATGGCATGTTATGAAAAAACAAAAAAGGTGGGGTGCCTTGTCCAGAAAGTTTGGAAAATGCCACATGCACCATACTATTTTCTAAACTTTCATGGACATAATATATCCTATCAGACACAGGAACAGGGTTAGTTATTGATCCATTCTTTTTTGCAAGGATATTACTTTAAAAAAACTGAAATTATCACTTAATGGATGATTTCTTCCTCCTATATCAGTAATGAAATGCCAGATGGTAAATACATTCTGATTTACATGTTCCTATGAACTTAAGGTTTGTTTTCCCTGAAATTTATGTTAAAGTCTTAACCCTCACTATGGCTATAAGGAAATAATTAAGGTTAAAGAAATTCATAAAGGTAGAGCTCTGATCCCATAGGATTGTGTCCTTATAAGAACACTGGAGAGTCTCTCTCTCTCTCTCTGCCCTCTTACTCCTACCCTGCATGCAAATACTAGATAAAACATAGTAACTGGCAGCTGTCAGGAAGACAGACCTTACCAGAGGCCAAATCAGCTCTTATCTTGATCTTGGACCATGGACTTCTAACTTCCGGAATTGTGAGAAAATATTTTTTTGTTGTTTAAATCATCCAATCTATAATATTTTGTTATTGTAGCCTGAACTAGCCAATATATGCATGTAAATAGAGATTGATTTTGTGTGTGGGTACCTACTGCACAATATTAGAAAAACTCAGAACATGCTGTAATTGTGAGCAATATTGGGAATGGTGGTATGAATTTCAAGTGGATGCTTATGACTTTCAGTATATATTTGAAATTCCTTAGCAAGGTATTCATAGTCTGGCCCTTCATAACTTAACCCCAACATACCATAGGAATATTCTAAAGAAAAATGAATGAGAGGATTAGTTCCTCTTTAAAATTTTGATCCCAAACCCAGTGGTACTCACTGCTGATTGGCAAGCAATCTTAATGAGTTCTCCCAAATATCTTCTGACTGAGCTTTCTCCTTTCCTCTCACACTTTTAATATACCATGTTTTAGTCAGCTTTTTCACTGCTGTGACTAAAAGACCCAGCCAACACAATTGCAGAGGAGGAAAAGTTTATTTGGGGACACATGGTTTCAAAAGTTTCAAAGGTCTCAGTCCATAGAGAGCAGGCTCTTTTCCTCGGGCTCAAGGTGAAGCAGGACATCATGGAGAAAGAGCATGTCAGAGGCAAACAGCTCACATGATGATTGGGAGGCAGAGAGAGATTTTCACTTGCCAGATACAAATATATGTCCCAAAGCCACACTTTTAATGCCCACCTCCTCCTGCCACACCCTACCTGCCTTAAGTTACCACTTAGTTAATCCCTATCAGGGAATTAGTTTATTTATTGGTTTAACACTCTCATAACCCAGTCATTTTTCTCTGAATCTCCTTGCACATGAAATTTTGGGGGATACCTCACATCCAAAATGATGATCTTGATACACAAATGCCACCCTGTACCTATACCTATCTTCTTTCCTATTGCTACTGAATGAATATCCTTTCCTTATTGAAAGGTCCATTCTTCCACAGGAAAATAAAAATATTCTAGTTACTTTAACAGAGAATTTACCAGAGTGAGTAGTTACATAAGTGTTGAAAGATTTAAAAGGTCAAGAGAGAGCTCCCATCTAAAGATTAAAGGAGACTACTTTTCTAGAGCTGAAGAACAAAGGAAAGAAGTTGTGGTTATGAGAACACAGAAGAAAGCCCACTAGAGCTGAAGACTGGCCCTACAGAGATGACACTTCCCAGGTGTTGGGCCCAGGTAAGCTACTGGCTCTGAGGGTACCACAACCTATATCATATAACTCATCAGCATTCAAACCCTTTCTTGAACTGTCCATAAAACCCTCTCTGGACCTTATATTCCTCTCTATAACTGCTGTTTTGTATCAGTAATCTCTTTCATTACAAAACATCTCAAAAGAGCCTAGAAAGTCTTTTTTCACTTTGGCAATTATTATTCAATTATTAACTAACTTTGCTTTTACCTGCACCTTCCTTTAGCACCACTATTCACAACACTAGTGTTTAAAACATGAAGCACCCTTCCTGCTTTATACCCATCTGTCTTAATCTCAGATTGCATTCAACCCAGGTGGATACTCTCTCCTAATAGAAATAACCCTTGTTGTAGATTTCCATAACTTCCCAGGTTCCTAAGTATCTGATGCTATCCATCTCTTATATCTGCAGTGCTTATTGTATTTCACTTCTAAATGGTAGTATGTCACAAGTTTTGATCCTGGTTCATACCATTTCTGTGGCCTCGCTCACTCTGTAACGAATCTGATGTAGACTTAATTAACAGCATCTTTGTGTTGAGTAATTCTAAATTCATACATCTACATGGTATTTCTCTTCTAAATTTCATTCATCCAATAGCATCATATGCCTCTTCATTGTTGTAAAAGCATCTCAAACAAAATATAATCAAAATGATGCTGATTATCTCTTAAAAACTTTTCCTATTTTAGGCTTCTCCAAGTCAGAACCTAAAATCAATTCCTACTACTTGATCAAGTTAAAAACTAATGAATATTCTTGGTGATTCTATTTCATCTATCTTGCCCACTCAATTTATAGGTATACCCTTGTTTTGACTTCCAAATGTATATGAAATTCATTCACTTCTTGCTATTCTCACAGTTAGCACTGAGGATCCAAACCACCACCACCACCACCACATAGACCACTGCTGTTAGCTTCAACTGATTCACTCTCTCCATCATAGCCAAAGTGATCTTTTTAAAAAATGAATCAAATTGGGTTACTTCCTTTTGAAAAGATTATCTTCCTACAACACTTGTGTACATTCCAAATGATACTGTATGCCCTAGAGAGCCTTGGCTTATCATTTATCTAACTTTACTTTGTACAAGTCTCCCACATACAAATCACTAGGTTCCAACAACATCCTATTTCCTTCAGATATTTAACAAATTTTGAGCCCTAACTATTTGCTACCATTATGGCAAGCAGAATACTTTGCCTCATGAATACAATCTAGTAGGAAATGACTCAAATGCACTCACACATGTGCCTGCACATGCACATACACAATCAGACTTTAATATTGTTGGGTAGGAAATAAACATAACAACTTAGGACAAAAATTGCAGTTGGCATAAAGTTAAGCTGAAACCTGAAAAATGAGTAGTCCTATAAAGGAAATAAATATCTAAGAACACCAGCATGTGGAAAGGCTCTGAAAGCTTAGTGTAGGCTAGCATCTGGTAGAAACTCAGGATGGTTGGAGTACAGTAAATAAAAGAGAAACAGGTCAGGGTTATAACAGGAAGGACATGATAATCCCACCAATTGGAGTATTATGAGTATCTCAACCATGGGATTAATGATATTTTGGATCAGAAAGTCTTTGTTGTGTGTGGCTAACACGTATCATAAGACAATTAGCAGAATATAGGGCAACTAGACACAAGGGGCATATGCCCTTAGTATTGACAATAATATCTGCTTCCATATATTTCAAAATGGGCCTCAGGAAGCAAAACGACCCTCATTTTTTTGTAAAAAGTTGTAATTGTACTCTAAATGAGAATTATGGATTCTATACTCTATATTATTTCATTTAATTATATATTCATCTATCTAATGAATATTTAATTGAGCACCTAATACTTGCCAGCCACTCTAAGTTCTAGAGATCAAAAGTGAACACAAGTTCCTCCCTTCATGAATTGTATGCTCTAAGGCAGAAGAAAACTCTAAACAAGTAATAACATAATTATTCAATTATATTTGTGAAAAGTTTTATGAATAAAAAGTATATTTTCCAGTTAAACAGTCACAACTGAAAAAATACATAGATTTAACGACCTAGCATCCCTTCACATATCAAAATCTCCTATAACTTTCAGCTACTTTGTGTGCTCCATCTTGTTAAACTTGTTGATTTGTTTTACTTGAAAATAAACTTTTAGAAGTTTTAAGAACTTAGATGATATTTTATATTAAATGACCCACACTGATACGAAAATTTTATGAAAAATAAAATATAAGGTCTGAATATAGGATTTAATAGTGGTGGCCCAGTGGGATGAAGATTCAACTATTCTCATAAATGAATGAGGATATACTGATGAATTGGATATGTATGGTCAAACAAAGCAATGAAAGATGAGTTTTTAAAAACCCATAAACAGAATAATAACTAGGTAACTTGTAATAGAAATAAGATGGCCAACTAAGCAAAGGAGACAAATTTTTTGGATCATGTAAAATTAATAGATGTTCACAAAAAACATTAAAAGGAAGTCTCATAAGTCAGTGGCAATATATAATCACTACAGATCATTATCATTATGATCATCACTCTAGCCATTTCTCATATTTATAATTGTATAAAGTACTGGCCTGAATGTAATGCAAAGCAAGCTAAAAATTGTTGTATAGTAGATTATAATAAACATATATACTGTTAGTACTTTCAAAGTTTCAGCTTCTTTGACATGTGAATTTTGTCTTTATGACTTAGGATATCAGCATAAAAAGAAGAAAAAGATGGATGTGGAAGGACAGAATTTGAGGCAGTAGCCCATAATGTAAGAGGAGAAAGAATAATATTCTGGCTACCAGAATAGCCAAAGCAATCCTGAGCAAGAAGAGCAATGCTGGAGGCATCACAACACTGGACCTCAAATTATACTCCAGAGTTACAGTAACAAAGCATGGCATGGGCACCAAAAGAGACAGGAAGAACAATGAACAGAAGACACAGAGACAAACCCACGTAGATACAGTCAGCTGATTCTCAAGAAATGTTCCAAAAACATATGTTAGAGAAAAGATAGCCTTTTAAACCAGTGGGGCTGGGAAAACTGGATATCCACATTTGGAAGAATGAAACTTGATCCCTAGCTCTCATTTGACAAAAGTCAAATCAAAGTGGATTAAAGACTCAGGAATTGGACCAGAAACTCTGCAACTCCTAGAAGAAAATATAGACTGTACAATATATTGATACAGATATCAACCTCTTTAACAAGACCCTAACACTCAAGAACTGAAACCAAAATCAGTAAGTGATAAGACATCAAATTAAGAAGCTTCTGCATAGCAAAGGGTTAAGAGTAAGAAGAGGGAGCCTACAGAATGGGAGAAGAATTTTTCCACCTGCTCCTCAGGGAATTAATATCTAGAATATATAAAGATCTCAAAAAACTTAATACCAAAAAATAAACAAATATCCCAATTAAGAAATGGGCACTCTACCAACTGAGCTAGACATTCCTGGGCATTTAAAAAGAAACTGTCAAAGTCAGAAATTTTCACTCAGTTTAAGTCCTACAGATCTTCCTAAGCTACACAGGTAGGCTTAATCTAAGTTCACTAGCATGATTATCTAGCCCTAAATGACAGAAATATAGAGATCTCTACTAAACACAGGGTTATACCAATAGAAGGATGTTTTACAAAAATCAGATTACATTAAGTAGCTTAACTATATTTTCTGGGGACATAAATAACATTAAAAATTAAAAATTGTGTTTCCATTCCTGATCACCCTGCCAATACTGAAGTTCCCAAATAAAAGCCTTGACCCCTTCAGCCTTTGTTAGGCCTAATTATAGGAACAACTTCTCGGTTCTTCCACCTGGTGAGAGATTGATTTCTATTCATTGACATGTTCCAGATGCTGCAACATTTATTCTGTATTAATCTCATTTTGGTATTCATGTCTTTTGTTTCTCTCTCATAGAAGCACCCACCCCCAGATGACTTTACAACCTGCTCTTCCCCAAGCAGACTTCTACACTGGACCCCTCAATTGACCAGATTTCTAAAAAGGAACTCCGAACTGCTTGCCCCCCACCCTGTCCCCTTCCAGCTCAGAAGCAGCCAGAGTGGTCTTTGCCCACTTTCCTTACAGCAAGCAGTTAAGTTCCTAAACAAAAGGGGGGAATGAAGCCAGAATTGACAGGCAGTTAGTGTAGAAATCAGGGAATCTGGTCAAATTGAAGAATGGAGTCTGGGAAGTTGGAGACACCCCTGGGAGATTGGAATGTCAGTGCCTCCAGAGCCCTTTGATCACCAGGGTTACCTGCTTAACTGCCCCTCCCCAAAAGCTGCAGGCAGGGAGTTGCTAATTAATGCCTTCTGGTCCCCCACCTGAATCTCCATGTGGCCCTTCCCTCCTGCCTTCGCACCTCACCTTTTTGCTGTGTCACCACCACCATCTAGGCAGGAAGGAGAGATAAGGGTCAAAGGAAGGGGCAGAACAAAAGAAGACCCTAAGTATAGTATAAAAGATGGAGGGTGCACTCCACCTCTCAGGGATTCTAGAATATCAGCCATGGCCCCCCTTCTCCCACCCAGGAGAAGTTTGTATTACTACTTTTAAATAAAGCCTGCTTAATATGAAAAAAGAAAGAAAGAAAGAAAGAAAGAAAGAAAGAAAGAAAGAAAGAAAGAAAGAAAGAAAGTGGGCAAAAGAACTAAAAAGATACTTCTTGAAAGAATTCAAATGGCCAACACATATGAAAAAAATTTCAACATCTCTTGTAATCAGGGAAATGCAAATCAAAACGCATTGAAATTTCCTCTTCAATGAGAATGGCAACTATCCATAATAGAAACAATAATAAATGTTGGCAAGGACACTGGGAAAAAGGTTCACTCACGTATTGTTGGTGGTACTGCAAATTTGTACAACCATTCTGGGAAGCAGTATGGAGATTCCTCAAAAAACTAGGAAAGGAACAATCAGATAACCCAAGTATCCTACTCCTGGGTACATATTCAAAAAATCTAAAATTGGCATACTAATGTACAATCCCACTAACAGCATAAAAGTGTTCCTTTCTTTCCACATCCTCTTTAGCATATGTTATTGTTTGTATTCTTGACTGCCTTCTGACTGGAGTGAGATGAAATCTCAGTGTAGTTTCAATTTACATTTCCCAATTGCTAATGCTGTTTTCATGTATTTGGTGGCAATTTGCATTTCTTCTTCTGAGAAGTACCTGCTTTTAATTCATTTGTCCATTTATTAACCGGGTTATTCACTTTTTCCATGTTATATTCTTTGAGTTCTTTATATATTCTGGATATTAATTCTCTATCAAAAGATTTTCTATGATTCTATAGGTTCTTTCTTTGCATTCTTCTTTCTTTGTTGTACAGAAACTTCTTAATTTGGTGCCATCCCATTTATCGACCCTTCACATTATTTCCTGAGCTTTAGGGGTCCCACTGAAAAAGTTGTTGCCTGCTCTGCATGCTGAAGTGTTTAACCTATGTTTTCTTCTAGGAGTTGCATGGTTTCTGTTGTAAATCTTTGATTCATTTTGAATGAATTTTTGTTCAGGGTGAAAGTATAACCACTATTGAAATCAGTATGAAGGTTCTTCAAAAGACGAGGAGTGGAATCACCATATGACCCAGCTCTACTATGCCACTCCTTGGAATTTGTTCTAAGGAATTAACACCATCATATTATAGTCATGCATGTATACTCGTGTTTGTAGTAGCACAGATCACAGTAATGGAAGTATGGAAACAGGGTAGGTATTCATCCACAACACAATGGATACAGAAAATGTGATATATATATATATGTACATATATATAAACACACACACACACATATATGTACAAACACAACAGCATAAAGAATAAAATTATGTCATTTGTAGGAAAATGGATGGAACTAGGTGCCATTATATTAAAATGTCAAATTTAGAAAGTCCACATGTTTATGTTAAAATAAGTCAAATTTAGAAGTTCACATGTTTTCTCTCATATGAGGAAGCTAGAGATTAAAAAGAAAAAGATGTGAGGAGGGTTCTATGAAAATAAAAGAGACATCAGTAAAGTAGAAGAAAGGTATTAGGGGAGGAAGGAAGAGAAGGAAAGGGGAGACACTGTTGAATAATATAAGCCTAATTATAGGGTTATATTGTGTGTATATATGAATATGTAACATGTTTTAAGAAATCCCACCATAATGTAAAACTATAATGCACTAATAAAAATATGGAAAAAATAAAAATAAAAGCAGTATACTATAGGGATGCAGCCACAACAATATTTATAGCAGCACAAGTCACAAAAACCAAGTTATGGAACCAGCCTGTGTACCAGTCAACAGAGGAATGGATAAAGAAAATGTGGGGTATATATATATATATATACACATATGTATATATATATATATACAATGCAGTCATAAAGAAGAATGAAATTAAGGCATTTTTTTTGTTTAATGGATGAAACTGCAGAACATCATGCTGAGTAAAATAAACCAGATCCAGAAGGTCAGGGATCAAATGTTTTCTCCCATATGCAGAAGTTAAGCCAAAATAATGGGGAGCGGGAATAAATGGTAGGAGGAATTCCTTAACAACAGATGAGAGATCAGTGGAGCAAAGGAAGGAAACTGAGGGGGAAAGGGAAGGGAATCAGAAAAGGAAAGAACAGTGGAATGAGTCTGATCAAACTTTTCCTATTATGTATACGAGTATACCTCAGAGAATTTTACTTTTAAGTGTATCCATAATGCACTAATTGAAAAAATAACTGTAAGCAGACAGAAGAATGGTCAGTAACTGAGTAGAGGACAGGGAACAAGAGAGAAGAGGAGGGCAGGGAAAGGGGAAATACTGGGAATTGAATGGAAGCAAAATTATATTCCATGTTTGTATACTTATGACAAAATGAACCCCAACATTATGTATATCTTTAATGGATAATAAGATATGGGAAAAATGACCTAACACATAATAGCCATACAACTAGTTCTCAGACTTTTCTACAAGATCATTTAAAAGGCCTCTGAGAGACCATGATGTAAAATGAAAACTTACAAGTTTAATGGGCATACCAGCTGGTCTCTGGCCTTAGTTACCAGGATTTCTCTTACTAAGCAAACATGTGTTTGGCTTTAGGGCTAAAAGCATTTCCATTTGTAAATGTTGTACAGACAAGCAACCATTTCCTTTAGAAAGCTACCTTTTGGCTCTCAGTATGTGTACAAATAAATGTCTGTTTACTGACAACTGACATAGAGTTCTCTCATTAAAAATGCTGCCAATATGAAAATAACTCACAAAAATAAATATCACCAAACAATGTATGTGGTTTTGTTTATTGCCACCCATTTTGATCCACATTATGCTTCAGATTTTGGGAAGGGGAAAAAAACTGTTTTGGAAATCATCAAATTTGATGATACCATAAAAACCTACCTATATTAAGACAAAACAAAATAAAACTAACAAATTATAATAGCCACTTTATAATTCATGAGCAAGCTTTGTAAAAAATCTATTTAATTGTCCATTATGGACTGAATTATGTTCATCCAAATTCATATGTTGAAGCCTTCGCCCCCAATGTAAATCAGAGATAGGGCCTTTAAAAAGGGAATTAAGGTCAAATGAAGTCAACATGGTGAAGCTCTAACCTGATAAAACTTATAAGACATGATACCAGTAAAGTGTGTACAGAGAAAAGACCTTGTGAGGACACAGGAATAAAGTGACCATCTTCAAACAAAAGAGAAAGACCTCAAGAGAAGCCAACTCTGCCAGCTCCTTGATCCTGAACTACCAGTCTCCAGAATTGTGAGAAAATAAATTTCTGTTGTTTTAGCCATGTGGTCTGTAGCATTTTGTTGTGGCAGCCAGGCCAAGTAATACAGGGTCCGCTTTTAGCAATATTATACTCAAGTCAATTTTATCATTCTAATTTACACATGGAAAATAAAAGACAATGAAGGTAATTATGTGTTCTAAGCCACGGAGCTAGAGGCTGAGGGGGTACTCCTTACAGATCCACTGTATCATAAACATCCCAGGACTGACCAAAGCAAGCTGTTTTATCCATAACCCAGCAAATGTTCCAATTCAATAACAGAAGAATGCTTATGCTTATAATATAGGTATATTTTAGATATCATTATTATTCAAGATGTGGATGAAAAATACAAATGAGCCAAAAAGAAAACCCTGGAAAAACAGAGATTTCTTCAGAGTATTTCTTTTTATACTGCTCCTCAAATTTATACATAGTGGATATATTATTCAGTTTTAAAATTTCTTAGTTACATCATAAATATTTATTAGCTATGATTCAAAGTGATTTTTAAAATCTAAAGCTCTGAAGAATTTAAGAAGGTCCTTCATTCAGAAATGTTTATATAGGTATAGACACATGTCTCTTCATAAACCAACATTTACATAAGTTATTAAGAGAATGAAGTTGCTACAGTTACAGGGAAATAAAGCACATGACACTCAACTTTTATTTACACTAATATTTAGAACTATTGCTATTGTAGTTAAACACCAAGGCTATGTAAATGTGCTTTAATTTTTTTCAATGATAATTATTTTTTCTCTCATAATAGATGCATTTATTATTATAAGAGAAAAATACAAGAAAGGTGATACAATGTTCAAACTTGATGGTATCAATTTACGTTAGCACACTGTGACTCTGGTTACTAGATATTTCAAGCGACAGAAAAATTGGATATCTTTGAGCATTTTCACATTCCACATTATACTATTCTCCTAAATGCTCTAATTTAGCCAAATCTTTGTCAGATAATTAATGATGCCACAATTTTAAACATGTAATTCTAACTGCATCTGTAATTATCAATTTTGAGAAAAGCAAGCTGGAATGTATTTTATTGAACAGAGATTTTCCTTTTTATCATTTTCTCTAAGAAAGTAATTATTTAAAAGATTTACAATGTTTATAAAATAATTTTTTTGACTACAAGGTATGAAACATTTTTTGCCTATTAGTTCCTACGTATTGTTTTAAGCCTTCGATTATATAAATATATATAATAAAAGAGAGGGGGGAATACAGAACAATTTCTCTACATCTACAAGGTTATTCCAGATTAGTGATATAACTGTTAACTACAGAGAAAAAAGAATTCTTTCTTTTTACACTTCACTGGAAGGTGGCAAGGCAGACGTTATAGATTGCTATATTTATATTCCTCCGTTCTTCTGGACTTGCCATAGGTACATCACATCTTTGTGATTTAAGTTTCAAACATTCTCTAACGGAATTAAGGTACATTCAGTCCCTTACATGAAATACCTGATTTGCATATTAGCTCCTGCTTTTGACTAGGCTCAGCTTCCTATACTCAATGATAGAGAAATTTTCATTACATTCATTTCAATATAAGCTGAAAGTGGACTTTATGACTCCCCTAGGTTTGCAAATATAAACTAAAACCCACATATTGTTCTGAATTCTCACTTAGATTATATTCTCCAATTCCTTTGCAAATTTGTGTAGACACAGGCTTGATATCTAGTCAATGAGATACAAGTGGACATGATACATGCCTCTTTGAGGTCTGGCTCATATACTTCTCCCAAACAAACTAATCAGGCCATCTCCCTTTTCAGCGCCCACAGAAAAGACTGTAGAAGCAACCTTGGAAGGCACTGTTGAACATGACAGAATTTCCATCAGCCTGGAGTTCTGAAAGTATGTATGGGGAAGATGTAGCCTCCTGCCCAGTACTAATACATATTCAAGAAACAGACTTCATCTCATGTCAGCCAGAATATATTTTGGGATTCATTTGTTACTGCACTTATTTAGGCAGCATTTGTAGAAAAATTTTCTGTGAGACAGAAAGTAAATTTTTATTTAATGGTTATGAGATAACTGATTTTGGCTATATCTTTACTATGAAATCTTCACCAACAAATATTAATGGATGGTTTCACAAGTTGAACAAAAATAAAACACTGAAACAAAATTAACATCCTAAATCTAGAATTGTAGTCTCCAAATTCTTTTTACCTTTGTAAATATGTAAATGACATACACATAAAGTTCACACATAGTGACAATGTGTATAAATCCATATTTTCAGAAGTATTGATAATTTTAAATTTTGGTCAGTTTTGAGCTCTGAAAATAAAATTATTTTGTTTTGTAGTATAACTTAATAATTCATACTGAAAATGTCAGCTCTACCATTTCCTCATTGGTTCCTATTAATATCATTTCAGTTTGAAATTTTCCTTGCAGTTCATTTTGTTAAGTGAATTTGTTAAAATGAAATAATCTGAAAATCGATTGAAATGGTCACATGTAAATTGCAATGCATAATAACATGTAATTGCAGTGCATAAATGAAAGAAAGTGAATCAGTATAAAGGTGTCAATTATTCTTCATTGTAAAACCCCTTCATTCCCAAAGGACCATCAGGTACTAGAGGTGACAGGGGACAGTCTTACCTAAGAACCTTTGAGTACTATGGTTAATGTTAGAGCTTAATTTACTTCATGTTTTTAGTTTAACATTTCCTTCCTATACAAGTTTGGATGCCCCCTTCTTTTAAAATCAGCAAGAATGTTTTTAGTGCAGGGTCATAATTCAATACCTGAAAAATCAAGTAGGCTTCTTATCAATTTAATTCCTATCAGTTCCATGTGCTGGCAACTACCCAAAATTTATTTCCAAAACTAGTTCTCAAATCTTCAGCCTCATATGCCTTCTGCTTTCTCCCTGTGATGTCTGAGATTCTGAAATCATCAGGAACAATTGGCATTGGAAGGATAGTATCTTTCAACTGATATTTGCTGCAACATTTAAACTTGCATCAATTAAGAAATCTTTGTGCTTGTCTCTCAAACCATTTTTAATCTTTATCACTTTTTTGAGTCCAGAGCAACAGCTTTTACATTACTCTCAAATCCTTGGTATCTTAAGCTCCCTGGATCCCGCCCTCCATTTACCCAAATATCTGCCTGAAACAACTTCTTCCCTGAGTATTCTTGGAGTACGTTGGCAAAAGCAGCAAAAATAACCAAGGTAACTTGTTTTATTCCCCAATTACAGCTTTATCCAATCACTTTGGAGTGCCATAGGCTGTTAGGTATGTGGTTTGCCCTGCAGATTTCTCATGGGAGACTTTTAACAAATGTTTACAACTACATAACATGAACCACAAGCTTCTCAGTCTCTGATACCAGTCTCTTTGCCAGCTGTGTTCTAATTTCTAAACCAATACCATGTATTAAGCAGAACTCCACTTCAGTGTATCAGTTATAGTTATGCTAACTACTGTAATAAATAAATCCCACATCTCAGTCCCTAAGTTCAATATAAGTTTATTTCTTTCTCACTTTAATCTTAATAGGTTGTGAGGCAGATTTAGGAAGGGAAATTATTAGTTCTGTGCGACCATTAGGAAATCCAGGTTTCTATGTGCCCTATCTTGGCATTTTTTATTTGGTTGGCAGATAAGAAAGAAAAAATGTGGTCAATTTTTTTGTTGGGGGACAGATACAATAGGGGTATGCTATTTTACCTACCATGTCATGGTCACATTAATTGCAAGGAACAGTGAAAAAAGTAGTCCAGCTGAGTATTCAGGAAAAGAAAAGGAAAAGTTTGAAAATAATTATCCAGTCTCTCCAATGAATAGATGATTGAAATAATCTCCAAATTGGCTCCTTGTTTTTACTTTTTTCCCATCTATAATTTAATTCTCAAAACAATAACAAACAATTGAAAAAGGAATCAAATGGTTTCATGCTGCTGCTCAAAGCACCATCAGTAATGCTCCATTTTATTTTTAGTGTAAACAAATTCATTACAATTGGCTGTTGCCCCACTGTATCACTGTCCTTATCTCTTATAATCTTCTGATTCATTCTGCTCCAGCAACACACAGATTTCTTAAGTGTGCTCAAATAGGACAGGAACACCCTGGTCTGATGATCTTTGCACTGGCTACTCATTGCCTCAAGCACTCCTTTTCCAAATGCCAGCTCACATTTCATTATTTCCTTTAATCTGTACTCCAATTTCACCATTCCAGAGATATCTACCTCCTCCCATGTGCCACAAATAATAATCCCTCAGCTTCAGAATCTAGTGCTTGCTCTGGCATTCATTAGTACAGAGTACCAGTAGTCCCTGTTCTCCCATTCAAGGCAGTTGGTAGGATTGTCCTTTCTGGTAGGCCTCCTTGAGGTTAGGTGGGACATCATGATGAATTCCTGCCCCTAAGCTACGAATCGAAGTGAGACTTGATCTTTCTTATCCAAAGTAATTAATTGCCTGGCAGGAACTTTTGGATTCATCTTTCCTTCTAATACGGTAATAACATACTTAGAACCAGGGCACTTGTAGAATTTACAATACACAGTTTATTTGTTAAATTTACTATTTGTTGTCAACTGTGTATAAAAAAATTGTTTGTCAGGCTGGGATCTGTATCTGTTTCCTTAATTGCTATAAGCAAAGTTCTTAAAAAATACCTATTATATATAATCAATATTTACTAAACATTTATCAAATTGATGAATAAAAAATGTGTGCCAAAATTATATTCTACTTAATAAAGAAATCAATAAAAAGAAATAATGGATGGGTAAGACATCTCCAGAGAATAGTTGGTAAGCCTAGAAAAAAACAAAAGCATGGAAATTCAGATCTCAACCCAATTAAAAAAATGTTCCAAGTAATTTAGCAGACACTTTACCAAAGAAGATATTCAGATGGAAAGTAAGTCTATGAAAAGATATTCCACATTATATGTTGTCAGGAAAATGTAAGATTCCACTCTGCACCTGTTAGAAAATGTAAGATTTCACTCTGCACAATGTTAAAATCTGGTACACTAACACCACCAAATGCTGAGGAGAGTGTGGAGCAACTCGTTCATTGCTTGCAGGAATTCAAGATGGTACAGCCACTTTGGAAGACACTTTAGTTTCTTATATTTCTACCACAATGCAGCAATTGCCCTACTTAGTGTTGACCCAAAGACGTTGAAAATTGATATTCATACAAAAATGTTGACCTGAAAGTTTACAGCAGCTTTATTCATAACTGCCAAAAACCGAAGTAACTATTGATATTCTTCAATTGATGAATGGATTCAATTTGTGAATGAATTCAATTGATGACTGGTACAACCACACAATGGAGTATTATTAGTGCTATAAAGAAATGAGATATCAAGCCTTGAGAAAGCATGAATGAACCTTAAATTCATATTACTAAGGGAAAAAGGTCGATCTGAGGGGCTGGGGTTGTGGCTTAGTGGTAGGGCACTTGCCTAGCATATGTGTGGCACCGGGTTTGATTCTCATTCAGCACCACATACAAATAAAATAAAGGTCCATTGACAACTAAAAAAACCCACACATTTCTTTAAAAAAAAATAACATCAACCTGAAAAACTATACCCTGTAAGACCCCAATTATAAGGCATTCTACATAAGGCAAAATTATGCCTTAGAAAATATCACTGGCTTTCTGGGGTTCTGGAGGAAAAAAGCGGGGATGAAGAGATGGATAGATAGAGCACAGAATTTTTAGGAGAATGAAACTACTCTGTATACTACTATACTAGTGAATGCATGACATTATGCAATTCCCAAACCTACAGACCACTAAGAGTGCACACTAATGTAAACTGAAGACTTTGGGGGATAATGATGTGTCAATGTAAATCCATCACTTGTAATAAATGTGCCACTCTGATGGGAGATGTTGCTGGAGACTAGATCCGTGGAGGGGAAAGGGAATGTGGAAACTCTGTACCTTCTACTCAGTTTGACTATAAACCTAAATCCGCTATAAAGAAATTCTTTTATTTTAAAAAAAAGTCCACCTAAATACTGAATTAGCATACATAATGCATATGGAGAATACACAAACATTAATATATTTTATAAAGACCAGGATATACACATTTATATGTTTAAAAGTTTATTTTTTATGTGTACATTTTTTGTCTTCATTTTTACCAGATTCTAAAGGATTAATGTAAAACATCTGTATACATTAAAGATTGATATTTAAGAGTCTCCACTAGTCAGTTTCCTCTCATTTTCAGTAAAGGGATCCCCATGTTTTAGTTGGACATCTGTATTCCTCAGTTTTTGTAGTTTAACCAATGGAATGTGGGCAGAATCAGTGGTACAAGTTTTGGATCATCTTTAAGAAGTTTGCCTAGAACCCCTTGGATCCTTCCTACCACTGAATCAGAAATGGCAATCACTGGAGCAACTGGTTGACATTGACAGAGCTACTCTGCTATCCCTTGTGGCTTGAATATCCAAAGGAATATGATATGATAAAGAAATGTTTCACTTGAGCTACTGTATTTATAACCTCTTTACTATAGTAATTTAGCTAATTCTGTGAAAGACCACAAAACCCAAGTATGAGACAACCACAAAATTGACTTCTAGAATTTCATTGTTTAGTGTAAAGGCATAAAACCATTTTGCCATTTCTTCCTCTTTGTTTGAAAGTATAAAGATTTTTTTTCCCAAAGCGACTCTCCCTTTTCAGAATAGAATTAGTCATAAAATTCTAAAAACAAAATCACAGATTTTTTTAAAAAAATCTTTTGGGGCAGATGCAGTATTTTGTTATTGTACATACTTGTATTCACTTTGGTGCATCTATTTTTTTTCTATAAGAAATCATCGACAGTTGACACACACAAAAAATGCCCAGGCAGAATTTTTGTGAGTAGAGAATTATTGTATCATGGAAAAACATACATTTAATTCATATTAATTCTCAACAACCAATAGAAAAATAATGAACATCTGCACATGAGAAAATATAGCATTTCCTTTGTTACAAAAGAATAACTTCAGGCAATAATGTTAGTTTTACTTAAAATATGTTCTTGGTTATACTCTTCTATGGTTTGTAAAAACAGAGCCAATCCATATTTTGTATATTTGTAAATCTTTAGATCATTTGATGCAAATTATTTTCAGTCGAGAGAACAGTGTATGATTAAATTGGTGTTATTCTAAAAATGTATAGCTTCATTTATTTCCTGAACTCTGTCTAGAATGATTTGCATTCTATTGTCCCTGATGTTAACAGACACCTACCATAATATAATCATATCCCTCTAGTTTTGTTCTATTTCTTTTCTTACCTCCTCTTAATTACCCCTTTTGTACCTCTAGTCTATGGTCTCTGTGTCTCTAATACATAGAGGTACCAATTTCACAACCCCCAAGGCTTGTCAGGTTAAAGATTAATGAGCAGACTATACCCAAAGGCTTTGGAAAGGTTAAGCATAATTACAAATGGGTATTTTATGCAATGCTGGAGATGTGCAAGCTGTTTTCTAAAAAAGGGCAAGAAGAAAGGTAATGAAACTTATGGGATTCGTGTCAACTATTGTATCTCAGGGAGAAAAAAGTCTTTAAATAGGAAATTAACATGCTAACTGAAAAAGATTAAATTCTACTGTTTCATTCAAACATAATACACACACACACACATACACACACACACACGGTAGAAATTAGATACAATCAGAAGCCTGTAAAATCATTGACTTTTAATTTTACCTTTACCTTTTTGTTATGAAAAGGTAGTATTTCATATTTAGACCAAAAAGTGGTTTGAAATAAATACAGTAGCTAAGCATTGTAGTTATGTAGCTTTCACTTGAAATTTTATCATTTACCATGAAAATAGCTACTTTCCATGGAAAAATAACTTAGAATTTTTGTAGAGGTTCAGCTGCACAATTACTTTCAAATATAAGATGAACATCTGGCCATCCCAGCACCAAGGGGATGGTATGAGGATTATAGTAATTAAAAGAAATCCAGCCAGTGTTTTACTAATTATAAAGAATTACCTGGGTTAAAACATAAATGTTGAAAAGTCAGAAAACTATTGATCTAATTGGAGGAGTTTTTCCTCAAAATGTTTCAGAATAAGGGAATATCAGAATTTTTTCCTTGATGGGAAAAAATGAGAATTTTGATCTCTTAAAATTGTGATGAGAAGTGAGAACTTTTTTTTTTTTTTTTTTTTTTTGGTGACAAAACGACCATTCACAGTGTATACCCATTTTTTTTAAGCGTATTATTATTCATGTTCCTACCAAGAGTGGCCCTCCCTACATGTCCACTAGATTCCTTGACTGACTCCAATCAATGACTCTGCAATTGTCACCTCTTACACTTGCATTAACATTTTTCTCCTATTGAATAGTTTCCATTAATGTAGGAAGTCTTGACTCCATTACCCACAAACCTGAATTTACTCCTTTTCTTTATAGTAAAATTCCTTGAAATTCTTAATTTTTTTTTTTGTCTCTAATACCTTGCTTTCCAATCACTTTTAAACTCACTCCAATCGGGCTTTCAAATCACTCCAACTGAATGCATATTGTCAAGCTGCCAATGGTCTTAAACCCAGCGTTCAGTTCCAGTCATCCTTCTCCTTGGGCTATCACCAAATTCTTTCTTAATTCACTGTCTTCACTTGGTATCCAAAACCATCCACAATAATTCTTTTTTCACCTATCTCCATAATTGTTCCATTTTATTCTCCTTACTACATCTTTGAGTTTTTAATGATGGTCAGGAATGCCCGCAAAACAGTCCTTGAACATTTTCTTTCCTTTATCAAAACACTCTCCATTGGTGAAATAATCTGTCTCTCACAACTTTAAATATCATGTATAGGCTCAATACTGATATGACTTCACTGTTGATCAAATATCCATGTTCTCCATCACATGACCCAGATCCATTGCATTTAGGTGGGCCCATTAGATTGACCATCACCAAGGGGTGATGTCTATCATTGCTGGGCTAAAGCATTTAAGAACTGGAATAAGACCTTTCCCCTCTCTCTGATTCATGGTGACAGTGATGGCCTAGTTACACAAAGGAGAGTTGAAATGGAATTATTATTTAATTCAAGTACTTAGAAGAGTTTTTAAATACAGAGTACATGCATGAACCAAAAAAAAAAAAAAAATGAAACTTTTGAGTACTGGGTCAATAACCTTTTCCTATAAAATGGTAATTCATATTTTAAGATTATAGGCCATATAGTCTGCTTCAATTACTCAACTATGTCATTGTAGGAGAAAAGCAACCATAGACTACATGTTAGTGAATGGGCATGGCTATAAACCAATACAATGTTACTTATGTAAACAGTTGGTGAGCAGGATTTGGCTTATGGATCCTTGTTTACTGACCCTGCTTTCAGCCCCTGAGACACTGAGGTTTCCTTTTTATCACATGGAATAACCTAGTCTATAATGATTAATGCAACTCTCAAATTTATGTTTCCACTGAAGACTTCCAGACACAATTGAGTTAGAGATAATCTGAGTGGGTACTTGGGATGTGTTTTTTTTTTTTGGAGTACAAGTTTTCATTTCTCTGGTTGTATATGATGAAGAGTTACACCATTCATGTAATAATACATGTACACAGGGTGATGATGTTTGTCTCATTCCACTATCTTCCTTCCCCTGCTCCCACCTCTCCCCTCATTTCCCTCTATACAATCCAAAGTTCCTCCATTCTTCCCTTACCTCCCTACCCTCTCCTGTTATGTATCAGCATCCATTTATCGGAGAAAACATTTGACCTTTGGTTCTTTGGGAGTGGCTTATCTCAGCATGATTTTCTCCAACTCTGGAATGCCTTTCTTAATAATCCATTGTTTTTTATTGGTCACGTCTAGACTTCCGAATTGTCATATGCACCTTATTTTTTTAGGGAGACGTATTGATTTTGTTTTCTTCCTTTTTGGCAATGTAATATTGATTTGTGGATAGGTTAGTCACCTAGATTGAAGTTTCAGCTTTGAGTAACAAAATATTAAAGAAAAGACATGCTAAAAGTATAGGAGAGCCAGGTGCAGTGGTGCACACCTGTAATTCCAGAGGCTCGGGAGGGTGAGGCAGGAGGATCATGAGTTCAAAGCTAGCCTCAGCAAAAGTGAGGTGCTAAGCAACTCAGTGAGACCCTGTCTCTAAGTAAATACAAAATAGGGCTGGGGATGTGGCTCAGTGGTGGAGTGCCTCTGAGTTCAATCCCTGGTACCCACCCCCTGTCCCCCAAAAAAATGTTTAGGAGAGAATATTCTATGTTTGAAATATAGCCTGTGGACAAATCCTAAAACAATGGAAAACTGACTTGTGCAATCTGCTCTACCAAGGGCTAAAATGTGAATTGTGAGTTTGTGTGGTCAGGTAGATAGTGAATCACAGATTTCTATTATGAGCATCTCTGAGGATAAATGTCTATAACATCTGCCCTTATAGAGGCAGTTTAGACTCTGTTCTCATAACAGTAGTGGGATTAAAGCTGAACAATGATTGAAACTAAATCCTTCAAAGGTAAATATAACCTAGAACACTAGAATAATTTCCTAACTCTTCTGGAAAATACTAAGTCATTTTCCAAAGTATGTCTATTCTATTTGCTCCCATAGGGCAAGATGGAGCCTGCTTTACTAATTCAGTTCAGATATGTCCCTTGACACAGAACCATCCTAAGGAGAAATAATTAAATCGTGTGAGGTCAGAAGATGCATGAGCCTCTCAAACTTGTTAAGTCCCAAGCAAGGGTAATTCAACTTTTCAAATCCATGTTTAATCAATAACATTTAAAAATTTTTTTTTAAATTTTTTAATTGTAGATGGTCACAATGCCTTTATTTTGTTTACTTATTTTTTTATGTGGAGCTAAGAATACAACCCAATACCTCACATGTGCTAGGCAAGTGCTTTACCACTGAGTCATAACCCCAGTCCTCAATAAAATGTTTTAACATCTCCTGCTTCTGAATTTAAAATATATTACTTTAAGACCATTTTAAAGATAAAACTCCTGTTTTTAAGTTATGCCAGTTATGCCTCATTAGGGACCATTCCACTGATGACATAAGATAAATTCTATACTTCATTCAAGAGCTTTGAGTGTCCAAGGAGAGCTTTATTTGTTTTAGCTATTTTGAATATCGTGGTGAGTGCAAAGAAGTATTCATAGGGCTATCTCGTAATTTCAAAATAAGGCATTGGTTAAGAAACAGGCACTTATTTGTTTTTACTTGTAAAGGAAAAATTATGTAGAATCACAAATTAGAACTTCTCCCTTCATCTGGAGCCAACATTAATAAACTGCTAGTTTCTTTCATGTACAGATTAAGTATATGTGGTGACTATGATTTCATAATTAGTCATTATTTTTGTAAGCTAAAATTCTGCATTTTGTTATTAGTTTATTTACAAACATATCTAACATGCTATAGATGTGGAGTAGTTTGACCCCCTGTTAAAATGTTCTTCATAGATGGTTACAGTGGCCACACTTGTAAGCCCTGGAACTTCGGAGGGTTAGGCAGGCAAATCACAAGTTCCAGGCCATCCTATCCTGGCCCACTTAGTTGAGACCCTGTCTCAAAATAAAAAATAAAAAGGATTGTGGATGTAGCTCAATGGTAAAATGCTCCTGGGTTCAATCCCAAGTATGGAAAATAAAAAGAAAAAAAAAAAAGGAACAGAAAATTCAGATCCAAAGGACAGTTATCCTAATTAAGAGCCTTAGTTTGTCTTTCCAACCAACAGTGGCCCTGAGGACAAGAGGCTATGAATTTCCTGACACTCTGTCCCAAGATGGCACCTGTGGAAGCTCTGGAAAAGACAAAGACCTACAACAGGAGAATGGATCACACTAAGTCCTTGTTTTTCACAACCTTGCTACCCTGTGTGCTCAGATTCTGCATTTTAACAAGGTCCCAGGAGATGCCAATGGGTGGGTTTAAGGTACTTTAAGTAGTTGAGAGTGTCTGTGTACCCAGTAAATACTGTCCTGACTTGATAGGGGCCACAATTGTGATTTTTCTACTTTATAAGGTGAAAAATTATATTCATCCAGTAGGAATCATACTCTGAATTTTAATCTTTCCCTAGACCAGCAATGATGCAGTACGACTCTCTCATGATGCTGGGCAGTGGTGACCTAGCAAAGGTGGTGACCCTGTGGTGGTGGTAAGGAAGCAAGCTCCCATCAGCAGGGTCATCATGTTGTCACCTTATGTAAAGCGGGCTGTTGGATAATTTTGTCCTGCTGTATGCTAATGATGGTGCTTTGAGCATGTGTAAGGTAGGCAGGGCTAAGCTAGGGTGTTCAGCAGGTCGGGTGCATTTTGACTTGCCATATTTTCAATTTAGCATAGCTTTACCAGGATGCCTTCAGTTGTGGAACATCTGTATTAGATACAGGTATTAGGAAAAATCTGGGGGCTCTGAAGGATCCAAGGATCAGATTGGTGGGTGGGGAAAACAGAGATAGAAGAGATGGGAATAAGGGTGTTGCTGCCTAGGGATCTCCATGCCCCTCTTGCCAGTTCTCACTGCAGGAGATGAGCAGAGGCTCACATCTGGGTCCCCCGATGTCAGGCTCTCAAGCGTCCCCCACAGCTGAAGGTGTGAGGGCTGAAGCAGAGGGGCTAAAGGGAGCCAAGGTCCATTGCACTGGGATTCAGACAGGGACGACAACACTGCTGTGACTGTGCTTTAGCCTTGTGGGCACAGGTGATAGAGACGCTGCTCAGACATTATTGTCTAAGAAAAGATTCAGACAGGGGAATCCAGTACTGTCTTTGAATTTCAAATCTTCCTCCATATTAATGGTGTCAAAATTCCACTAATCCCTGATGTTCCCCTCTTGAACAAGGACAATTTTGATTCCTGTACTGCCCCCATTCAATTTCAGAGTCTTGAGGTTGCTCTCCAAGCTTCACTTCTACTCCTATTGACTCTTTATAGTGTTGGAGGCTCCAAGTCCACCACCGCCCTGGCAGGGTCCCCCCGCCCCCTGTGTCACAGTAGGGTGGGTGGCAGGAGGGCCTGCAGGAGGAAGTCATGGCACCTGCAAGCCTGCAGGGAGGCCTCCTCCTCTCCACCGCCTAGTGCTTGTGATTATTAGTCATTTTCATTGGTTTTATTGTTATTTAAGCAATACTGAGATATGGGAAAGTTAACAACATCAATAAGAAGAAATGATGTGGAAACATTTTGTCCACCTCAATGTTCATATTCAGCTGAGAATACATGCACAAACACTTTCTTAATGAGTATACCCTTTAACATACATTGTACCTACAAAACTAACAGTATCTGAGCAGAAATTACTTAAGAAACTAATGTCCCCAGAACAAATTTTTTCTTGGTTTTGTATCACTTGGGATTTTTGCTATTTTCCTAAGAACAATTCCACTAATAACAAAGCCTTTCAACTTAATAGCCTTTTGAGATAAAGCTCGATGTTAGAAGAATTATTTTCCTATTAATATGGAATGAATTAATGAGTAAAAAGAAATATGAAGGAGTCAAAATGAAAACAGAGAATAGGTATACAAGAAATAAAAAAGGCTGAGCAGGTGGGATGTATCTTTGATGCAATTTGGGTAAAACTATACACTGGAGGGTCACATTCAAGCTTTGGGGTGAAAAAAGGCACTTGCCAGAATTTAATAGTGATTAAAAATGCTATTTCATGTATTCTTCCCAATAACCTAATAAGTGTTGATTTTACTAATATCATGCACAGAAACTAAACCTCAGAAGAGTCTGGAAACTTGCCCCAAATCATTGACATCAATAGTTCTCAAACTTCTCAGTACAGGAGGATCATTGTGGCACTATTAACAATCCTAGTACCATAGATTCATCACCAGGCTTCAATTGCAGTGTCTAGATGGCAGCTTTTATAATCTCTTCCCCCATTTTATCCAGAGTTTGAGAAATACTAACTTGAACAGCAAGAAGCAAACCCAGAATTCCAAACACACTTTCCTGGGTCCACATTAAAAGCCAAGTCTGAAACAAAACCAGCAGTAGACAGAAAACAATATCAGTAAGATTTATAACATGCCCATTTAGACATTAACACAGGGCATGACATTAATTAACCTTGGTCATTAGATCTTCTCTTCAAACTCTGAGGTTCAGCACTTTTTGCAAGATCCTATTTTACATAAACACTATCTTTACTAATTATTTTGGTTACTACTTTGCTATACATTTAGATATTAGTAGTTCCAAAGTTTCTTTTGGTTGCAGTATTGAAGAAAAATAGAAAATGCGGCTTATGTTTTGTCCAGGGAAGTGAGAACTGCCATTGATATGATTGCTGGCACCAAGGAGGCTTACAGAAGCTGAGGCTTTGAGATTTTATGGTGTTACCTATTCCCTTATGGCACATATTAAATTCATTAGCACATAGATTTAGAAGCCTGGCTAATCATCAAATGCAATGTGTAGATGTACTGTGGTCAAGGAAATTCTGCTACTGGATGTTTTTCTATTCTCAATAATTATTTATTAAGTTGTAATACTACCTCACCCTTTTTAAGTGATAAAGTAGACAGGCACTTTCCAAAGCATTAGTTCACTTTATAACCTTGCAATGTCAAAATTGTTCAAGCAGAAATTTCAAGTTTTATTAGGTTTGGGGAATCTAAATAAACAAAATAAGAATTCATATCACATTTCTGTACTTTTTAACCATGCTAAAATAAATGTTAAATTCATTTTATTGAAAAACAAGTTTGTTTAATCTTCCTTTAAGTTTATAATCCAAAGATTCATGATTATGGAGTTTAGCCTGCATTTACTTCTTAATTCAATTAACATATGTTGGATACTATTATCTGCAAGTTTTACTATTTAATACCTTGTATCTTCCAAAGATGAAAGTGAAGTTATCCCTATGCTAAGACAGCTTATAGTTTACTACTTTAGGTCAATTTAGTGGAAAAGCAGTACCCAAATAGTTAACTGGAAAAAAATTCAGGAACTATGTGATGAATATTTAAAACATGGCTCTCAGACAACTGATGGAACCATTTCCCCATCAGAGACCAGAATGGAGGACTTTCAAGGCATTGGGTCAAAAAAGATCAGAGATAGTGAAAGAACAGAGTCCTATCAAGCACAGACCAGGTCTTGCATAATAGGCAAAGAGGGTTGGGGACAGAAGGAAGTATAGGGACAAAGGAAAGTGTTGGACAGAGATCAGAATGCAAATACAGAAAGAAGAATAATATGCCTAAAGAAAAACAGATGTATGTTCAGCTAACAGAAGAACTTACTTTACTAAAATGCTAACAGATGAGAGATTGATGTTCAAAAATGTGTACTGACAAATCTCCAAGAAAATAAAAAACTATCCCCATTATTAGAGGAATCATTTGATGAAGCAATGATTCACTGTCGATTGTGGTGAATTGGTCTGTTTTCAAAGTTTAGTATGACAACTGGGAAGAGCAGTTATCAGGACAACTGGGTTCCAGTCCCTCTTGTCAGTAAATATCAGATAGGCATGTCACAACTTACACGGGCCGTACGATGATGCCAGGCAGAGGACAATTTGGGGTGGAGTGGAATGAGGAGAGATTTCAGATCCAAGATTATGTGACATGTCAACATAGAGACATATGGCACAGAGAGAACAGGAAAAGAAAGCAGTGAATACCATGAAAGGGGCACTGTGCACAGACCAGAAAATGGCACGGCAGAGAAAGTCAGTGTGTGGTACCTGCAGGAGGAAGCAAGACTGAAACCACCTTCATCGCAGGAAAGGTATGAGAAGAAATAAAGAAACAAGATGTTTGTTTTGGCAACTGCAGTGTTTGGATTTGGCTTATGAAGAGAAAATGTACAGGGAGTTGGCAGAGATAAAGTCAGTCAGGATTTAAAGGGTGATCATGAGATGCATAAGTTATGGCTAGACAATATTTAAGTACTCTAACATGACCTCTGTAACTGAAGTGGGCATTATGGTTTGCAACCTAACTGTCCTAAGGAGGCCAAGTTATGAATAGCTGGATTGCCAGACTGTGGTACATCTGGGAGGTAGTGGAACCTTTAGGGAGAGGGGCCTATGGGAAGGCAATCAGGTCACTGGAGGCATGTCCTTGAACAGGATGTTGGGATCTTGGCCCTTCCTCCTTTGCTCTTTGCTTCACCTCCATGAGATGAGCAGCCTCTGCTATGTGTTACCCACTAAGATGTACTGTGCCATCAAAGATCAAAGCAACAGGGCCAGTGACTATGAACTGAAACCTCTGAAATCATGAACCAAAATAAACATTGCTTCCTCCCAAGTATTCTTAGGTATTTTGTCACAGTGACAAAAACCAACACAGACAGAAGCCCACTTAGGCAACCCTATTGTTACTTCCTCTGGTATGGATCTGTGGCCCCTGGAGTCAATCAAGGCTCTTTCCCATTTATTCTAAAACCATCTCAACACAGGCAGCGTTACCAGCACTAGAACATGGGCAGGAGAATTGAAACCTGTTTTTTATTCCTGCTTTGGAGAAATTAAGCTTGTAGCAGAGGAGTCAGGCAGGGGTCACTTAACTGTGAAAATGGGGAATGGAAGAAAGTAAGAAATGAGATCTACTACAGTGGCTTTGCCACCTGCAAATGAGATAGGTAGCCAGGCATGGTGGCACACGCCTGTAATCCCAGCAGCTGGGGCAGCTGGGGCCAGGAGGATTGAGAGTTCAAAGCAGCTTCAACAATGGTGAGGTCCTAAGCAACTAAGTGAGACTCTGTCTCTAAATCAAATATAAAATCGGGCTGGGGATGTGGCTCAGTGGTTGAGTGCCCTTGAGTTCAATCCCTGGTACCAAAATAAATAAATAAATAAATAAATAAATAAATAAATAAATAAATAAATAAATTTAAAAAAAAAACAAGAAAGAAAAAGAAAAAAGATGAAATAGGTGAGGGGAATGGGAGGCTGCCAACAGGACTGAGAAATCTGCTTGAATGTTAGAAGATTGATGGGTCATAAGAAAAAGCACAGGAAACAGATGGTGGGGGATTTAATTAGGGTTTGTTAAAATTAGGTGTGGGCAGAGCATATAAGGGACTGGACCTTATGGCATAAGAACATTTCAATGGACTGGAAAAGAGCAAAAGCCTTTTAGGAACAAAAAGGATAATCAAAGGTGGAAATGAGTTACTGTGTATAGAAGAATTAAAACAATAAATGAGGAAACACAATGAAAGGAGGAAGAAGTGAGGTTGCCTAACAATGTGGGACTAATTAAGTATTGTCCCATATTCTCTTCCTGTTCTTCCAGAGCTTGAGGACCTTCACTTAGCAACATATTGAGGATGATCAGGGAAGCACAAGTCCTTGTTTAAGCAGCATGAAAAATCAGGAAGACATAAAAGAGCCAGAATAAGTCAGAGAACAGGAAGAATGCACACACAGGGAAGGTACATGTTTAACTTTGCCCTTCCCAGCTCCCTGGCCTTCATTAAAGAATTATTTTGTGGCCTTTTATGTGTATAACTGCTAAGTTATGCTTTGATAAAATATTCCACACTGTGCAAATAAAGCGGGCATTACATGAGATACAAGGGCATTTTCTGGAGTAGTGGTTGGGTTTTGGTTCTGGTTTTCTGTTTAATTCTCACAATGTGAAACAAACCTGTGGCCTTGTCCAAGCACTCTGGAATCAAGAATCTGACATTGCGGCCATTGATGAAAAGTCATTATCCTCAGTGACTGGAGTCCTTTCATATTCAACTTCCAGAATGGAAAAGAGAAATTTCACCATATCTATGAGAGAGCCCACTAACCAAAGCGCTCACACACTGGAGGTACGGAAGCAACCTCAGCCTCGCTTAGGTCATCTCTGTATAATTGTGCACCATTCAACTGCAGAAAAGGCATGTCCGCTGCGTACTTTATTTTAATCTCTGCATTTGAGTTTGTTTTCTTGTGAGGTCATGGAATAAAAGAATAGAAACAAATATTAACTAAAACTGATCACCAGAAGGCGGGTACATAGTGATGCTCAATTATCTAAGGGTACTAAGCTTATTTTTATCTCATGATTTTTGTGTAAGAAATACAGTGAGGAAAATAAGCCCACATACCATAGATCATTATGGTTGTATCTGTTTCAGACATGGGTGATCAGGCTTCAAAAGGCTTACAGTATTAGACACAAAGTAAGTTGCCCTGATTCTGATCATCCCTATGGGAGATAACTATAACTGGTCTCCTCAGGGTGGAAAATAAATAAATGGGTTTCAATGCTCTTTGCTGAAGCAAGGTCACCATGGCTGAATAGCACTTTAGGATGCATAACAGTCAAACAGAGGCATTTGATCCTTGCTTGTCTGTAAATTAAGGTATTAAATTTGTAAGATACTGCTTTTAATTCACAGTTTTAATATAATTGTGTTTACTCAATCAGAGTTGTTGGACATTGTAATTTCTGAGTTCTAATCTGTTTTATAAAAAGGCAGAGCAAGCACTGATTGTCCTCATTAAAGTTTGAACAGCTGCTATAAAAGCATCAATGTGGAGCTGAACATCAGCTTAAGAAGGAAAATGATGGAACCAGAATGGAAAGGAAGCTAGACTTTTCTCAGTCATTTTCCTGGGTTACTTGACATCAGCTAAAGGGATCTGCAAAATGGGCAAAGCACTGCAAAGTTGCTGACACCTAGGATTTATCCTAAATATTCCAAAAGCAGCATTAGGGAAAGCAGAGGTTCCCAGGGGTTTCCAAGAAGGAGAGATACTAGGATAAATGGGCAGGAGACCACCACAGAAGTTTAGAAAACTAAAAATGTAAAATAAATTTAAAAAGAAAGGAAAACACTACTGCCAGATGAAAGGAAGTTGAGAACTGTGAAACAATTTGAATTTTTTTCTTTACCTTTCTTTCAAACATTCTTTTAAAAAATGTACTATATTGACCTGGATTTGGTATTCTTCTCCTTTAACAAAGCCTAATCTTTGAATTAGTAAGTGAAATAACTTTTGTGGCCAACTGTGTTACTATGTAATTAGACATATGATCAGTCACCATCCAGGATGAATGGAATATTAGAGCTCCTAATAACTTTAGAGTCTCATGGACAGTTAATGGCCTTTGGAAAGAAATACTACTGAAGCTTCAAATTCCAGCTGAACTCTGCATGCTATAAGGGCAGGAGAACTTAGACCAGATGAGTCCTTTTCACAAGCACATATCATGCTGTGTGGATCCGGCTGTGGAAGCAGTTTGCCAATCTTATCTTCAGTAACACATAGTCGGTGTTCAGCCAATAATGAATGTCAAAATAATACTTAACTTCCCTTTGGGTGACTCAAAGGGCTCTGGCCAGAAAATTGGCATAATAACCTTTCTGGTATGTTTCTCATTAATTGTCCTTCAAACTGAGAGGAGTATTTTCAGAAGATTGTTTGCTTATGCTGAAAGATCAGGGAGTAGTGAACAGTGTGAAAACTATGGAGTTAGACAAAATCATTATGAGTGATAAAGTGCATGAAGGAAATCGAAGTCCAATGCAGACACTGGGATCTATGGAAAGCTTCTGTGTTTCTATTATTACTAGTTGTAATAAACGGCTGCTCACACACTTCTGAGCATCCGTGTGCAAAACTGAGATTTATGTATAATGAGTTATATATGTTCCCTCTTTTCCTGTCTAATCAAACTTCTAGCCCTAAATTGAAACCAGAAAAAGGCTCCAAGGTGAGGATCAGAGAAATGGGGACAGGAAATGGAATGACCCTTGCATAGAAATATGGGAAGGATACTAAAAGAAGGACCACATGTGAAAGGGAGAAGAAAGCAAATATAGCCCCCAACCAGTTTTGCCTGTGAGCCCTACTTTACTTCTAGACAAAACAAAAATGCTGGTAAAGACACCCTTGTATCAGAATGCCTCATCCAAGGAAAGCAGATGCAAGCTGGAAAGATGAAATACCACTTTGTTTTCCAGAAAATGAAAGTGTGTAATGAATGGCAGCACACATCTGGTGAAACCAACATGGTGGGGAGACACTAGTCTCTAAAGGCCAGCTGGGACAGAACGGAGGCAATGGGATAAGAACCTAGCGAGACCTTAAAGAAGTGTTTTCCCAAACTCCCTCTGCTGGGGTAATTTAAAACAAACTATTAGTGATGAAAAGAAGATATTCCAGAGAGCACATTTCACTAATCCCTCTGATTTCTTTGTTGCAAAAATATTTAGAGTATTTTCCTATAGATCTCAATATTCTTTGTTTTTGTTTTGCTATTTTATGACAATTGTAATGGGTTTTGGTTTTATGGTAATCATTTTTAAATTATAAAAGCCTTAAATCCTTTTTGAGAACTGATCAGGTACAAATTAATATTTTAACAATACTCTTCAATCTTGATAGTCCATATCAAACTAGGGAAAATAGAGATTAAAATAAATATAGGTACATTTTAAAATTTGTACTCTATTTTATACACTCACATACACATACACGGCTTATATGTCTCTATAGTAATTACATGTATATATTTATGGATGAGCATGGTGGTGCATGCCTGGAATCCTAACTGCTCAGCATGCTGAGGCAGGAGGATTGAGAGTTCAAAGCCAGCCTCAGCAACAGTGAGGGGCTAAGCAACTCAGTGAGACCCATCTCTAAATAAAATACAAAAAAGGACTGGGGATATGACTCAGTGGTTGAGCACCCCTGAGTATCCCCCACAAAATGTGTATCTATTAAACACAAATATATATATGTGCATATAAATTATATACACACATATATATATGTGTGTGTGTGTGTGTGTGTGTGTGTAAATATAAAAGAATGACAGGAAGAGGGCAGTTAAATGACTCTTTAACAAACTAGTTTCGTGAGCCAGTGATGTGTTTAAGGTTAGCAACCGCCTTCACATGCAGCTTGCTTAGTGGGAATATGCATAATGCACCAGCAGAAGCAAAAACTGGAAAAAAATGTTTATAATAATTCATATTCTTGGAGTAAGAGGAAAAGAATGTAAATATTTCAGAATCAGAGGGACATAAAAGGATATTAAGACAAAACCAGTCCTTACGTCAGTGAAATAAAGCCCATGAACACTAAACATGTCATCAAAATTTTGTGTTCTTTAGCAGCTTGTGAGAAAAATGTCTTTACCATAGAAGTTCTGTAGACAAGACTGTGCTTCACTTTGCCAAAAGAGAAAAATTAATAAAAAATAATGATAGGAAATGGAGAGAATGAACCTACAATTGCACTGCTAGCTCTTAGGAAGCTCATTGTAAGACAAGCGCTTTTCACCTGCTCCACTCACTAAAGCACTCAATTGCCTGGAGACAGGCTCAGAGGTTATGTAGGTTTTCTCAGGTCACATACCTGTTCAGTGGCAAGGATAGCATTCAAACTCTAGCTACCTGACTCTAGAACTCACATTCACCATTAAAATAGGACATAGGCAGAAATGGAAAAGTGACAAAATGGAGAGATGGTTTCTTATAAAGAGAAGTTTGTGTGTTAAAGGGTTCATTATTTTCCTATGACTCCTTTCACCGTCTCCAAAAAAAATTTTATATATATATACATATATATGTATATATATATATATATGATGTATTGCACACAGCTGTTTCAAATAAAGTCTTTTAGTGTAGGTCAATGACCTGACACTACAGCATACTTCAGGAAAACGAAAAGGTCAAAATAATACTGGTCAACATAATGCATGGAAATTCGATGATCATACCTGACCCCAAGCTAATAGGACACCCACATGAGCATATTCTTCATGGACTTCAGGGAATCCTCCACTTTCATTTTCTGAATACAAACTTATGTTTCATCTCTCGAGTTTGCATCTTCTTTCCTTAATGAGGTATTTTGTTACAAATGTCTCTTTACCAGCATTTTTCTCTATAAGGGAAATAGGATTGGAAAGCAAAACTGAGACTGGAGTTGCATTTGCTCTCTTTTCTCTTTCATTTGTGACCTTTCTTTTAGTACTCTTCACATATGTCCACGAATGGAAATTCTTCTGAAGGAAATAACACTGCAGATGCTATGGATGGGACATCTTGTTATGCTTGTTGGGGTGTCTATGTTTTCTAGATGCACTGCCAGCTTTGGTTGAGGACAATCTGGTCTAGGATAAAACAAGGGTACCTTACTCTGAACATGTATTAAAGTGAGCATTAGCAATAAACAGCAATGATCTTAATAATATCAGCATTTCCATGTTCACTGTATTTCTAGTCACAGTCAACAAAAATAGAAGAATAAATTCATTTGCTTGACCAACTTCATATCTTTCCGTGTGAAGCCTTCAGCTGCTCACTGATGCCTCAGGGAGAAAAAAAAATAAACTAATCCTTAGTTTGGCATTCAGGCCCTTTGTGATTAGGCCTTTCCTCCTGACAGTGCTCCTGTAACCCACTCTCAAACAATTCAGAAACAGTCACAGATCCTCTCTCTTTTCCAGGTGAATTTTCATAGGCTGTTCCCTCTGGGAGGAATTCTCACACAAACTACTCCTATCACTTTTGACCTGCCTAAAAGAAACACTTCAAAATTCAATTAAACATCTTTGTGAAGTCTGGGCTGAAAAATGCAGGCATACTGATTTAGGCAAACCTCCCTTCTCTTCTCACAGCCTCCCACACTTATCATTTCCACTTTTTCTCTACTACTAAAATTTCAGGTTCCTTTCAGCAAGTAATATGTCTGTCATCTCTTCTGCCCAGCAGAAGAGCCATACAAGCATATCTGCCCAGGTTGCTCAGAAGAGCCATACAAACATATTTGCATTAATAGAGGAATGACAGATTTTAAATAGCTAATATGTGTAACACATGATTATTATCAGATTTAAATAAAATAGAAAATCAAAAGGCACATAATCACTATTTGAGTTATTCTTAAAATCACCAGTTCACTTCACAAAAGATTTGAAACACCTTAACAATAATTGTTCAATACAAAAGAAAAGTAGTCAAAGGAGTAATTTCAAAGGGGAAATAATCAACTCTGGGGTAGAATAAACACAGTAAAAATGCATGCCAAATTGCATTCTAGAGGAGTCGGAGATGAAGTCCACAAATACAGTATCTGGTGACAGAAGCATGATCTGTGACTAGATTCACAGGGACCATAACATGAAATCAAATCAGTTTTTCAGTAGAAGCAGAGATGTTCTTGATTGGTAAACCAGAGGGAAATTTCTCCCTTTGGTTTTCATAAAGAGAACTCTGTGGGATACAGGGTTCAATTTCTGCTATGCCTCCTTACCCTGCCTATAATAACCCATTTCACATGGCTGTTTTCAAATACTCTTTCAGTGTAGGTCAATGACCTGGCACTAAAGCACAGTTCAGTAAACATAGATCTAAAAGTTAAGGTCAAAATAATATTGGCAAGCACATAGAAATTTGATAATCACACTTGATCCAAAGGTAATAGGACACCCAATAAAGCATATGCTACATGAACGTGAGGGAATCCTCCATAAAAATTTTCTCTCGAGTGGGTATTTAACAACAAAAGGACAGCAGGACATTTGAGTTTATATTATTTGGCAAGATCCTATAGAAAAGAACTTGCGTTCTTCTAATTGTAGCCTATTTATGGCCATTGTCAATCAACTAATAGTAAGTATAAATTAAGTCTAAAGAAGACCTTTGCCTGAACATGTAGCTAATAATCTTCAATAAGTGTACTTGGTAACATTATTAATTTGAAAAAAAAGTGACAAGAGTCTAGGACAAAACAATGTTATCTTCTTCTGAACATGTATTAAAGTGAGCATTAGCAGTAAACAGCAAGGGTCTTAACCATATCAGCACTCCCTGGATCACTGAAGTCCTATTCACAGTCAGGAAGATTTGGACACAAAAGATGAATGGATAAAGGGATTGTATCAAGTACACACACAACACAATGCTATTCAGACTTAAAAAAGAAGAAAATCCTGTCATTTGTGACAACATAAACTTAGAAAACGTTAAAAAAACAAGTTAAATAAGCCAGCCATAGAAGAAAAATAAAGTGTGATCTGACATAATATATGCGATCATTTTTTATTTGTTCTAATTGGTTGTATACGACAGTAGAATGCACTTTGACACCTTGTACACAAAGGGAGCAAAATTTCTCATTCTTTTGGCTATACATGGTGCTGAGTCACACCAGTAGTATAATCATACGTGTATATAGGATAATAATGTCTATCTCATTCTACTATCCTTCCCACCCCACTGTTCCATCCCTCCCCTCGTTCCCCTCTGTACAATCCAAAGTTCCTTCATTCTTCCCTACGCATCACCTTCACTATTGGTCAGTATCTGCTTATCAGAGAAAATATTTGGCCTTTGGTTATTTCAGATTGGATTATTTCACTTAGCATGATGTTTTCTAGTTCCATCCATTTAACTGCAAATGCCATAATTTCATTCTTCTTTAAGGTTGAGTAATATTCCATTGTGATATCTACCACATTTTCTTTATCCATTCATCTGTTGATGGGCATCTAGGTTGAATCCATAATTAAGCTATTGTGAATTGAGCTGCTATACACATTGATGTGGCTTTATCACTGTAATATATGATTTTAAATCCTTTAGGATAGTATAAACCGAGGAGTGGGATAGCTGGATCAAACAGTGGTTCCATTCCAAGTTTTCTGAGGAAACTCCATATTGCTTTCCATAGTGGTTGCACCAATTTGCAGTCCTACCAGCAATGTATGAGTGAACCTTTGTCCCCATATCCTCATCAACACTTATTATTGCTTGTACTCTTGATCAATGCCATTCTGACTGGCGTGAGATGAAATCTTAGAGTAGTTTTGATTTGCTTTTCTCTAATTTCTAGAGATTTTTCATATGTTCGTTGATTATTTCCTCTAGGAAGTATCTGTCCAATTCCTTAGTCCATTTATTGATTGGGTTATTTGTTTTTTTGGTGTTAAGTTTTTTGAGTTCTTTATATATCCTGGAAATTAGTGCTCTATCTGATGTGCATGTAAAGATTTTCTACCATTCTGTAGACTCTCTTCACCTTGTTGTTTCCTTTGCTGTGAAGGAGCTTTTTAGTTTGAATCCATCCCATTTACTGATTCTTAATTTTACTTCATGTGCTTTGGGAGTCTTGTTAAGCAAGTCAGGTCCTAAACCAACACTATGAAGATTTGGATCTACTTTTTCTTCTAGTAAGTGCAGGGTCTCAGTTTCAGTGCCTAAGTCTTCAATCCACTTTGAACTGATTTTTTGTGCAGGGTGAGAGATAGGGGATTAATTTCATTCTGTTATATATGGATTTCCAGTTTTCCCAGCACCACTTATTGAATAGGCTATCTTTTCTCCAATGTGTGTTTTTGGCACCTTTGTCCAGTATGAGATAACAATTTATGTGGTTTTTGTTCCTGTATATTCTGTTTTGTACCATTGGTCTACATGTCTATTTTGGTGCCAAAATCATGCCATCTTTGTTGCTATTTCTCTGTAGTATAGTTTAAGATCTGGTATTGTGATGCCTCTTCCTTCACTCTTCTTGCTAAGGATTGCTTTGGCTCTTCTGAATCTCTCATTTTTCCAAATTGATTTCATGATTGCTTTTCTAGTTCTATGAAGAATGTCACTGGGATTTTAATAGGAATTGTATTAAATCTAACACTTTTGGTAGTATGGCCATTTTGACTACATTAATTCTGCCTATCCAAGAGCATGGGAGATCTTTCCATCTTCTAAGGTCTTCTGCAGTTTCTTTCTTTTGTGTTCTGTAGTTTTCACTGTAGAGGTCTTTATCTCTTTTGTTAGATTGATTCCCAAGCATTTTTTTTTTGAACCTATAGTGAATGGGGTAGATATCCTAATTTTTCTTACAGTGGATTCATCACTTATGTATGGAAATGCATTTGATTTATGGGTATTGATTTTATATCTGCTTCTTTGCTGAATTCATTTATTCTAGAAATTTTCTGGTGGAGTTTTTTGGATCTTCTAAATATAAAATCACATCCTTGGTAAATAGTGATAGTTTGAGTTCTTCTTTTTCTATTCATATCCCTTAAATTTATTTGGTCTGTTCAATTGTTCTAGCTAGAGTTTCAAGGGCAATGTTGAGTAGAAGTGGTCAAAGAGGGCATCCTTGTCTTTTTAGAAGGAATGCTTTCAATGTTTCTCCACTGAGAATAATGTTGGCTTTGGGTTTAACATATAGCTTTTACAATGTTGAGGTTGTTCCTACTATCCCTAGTTTTTCTAGTATTTTGAACATGAAGAGGTTCCACATTTTGTCAAATGCTTTTTCTGTGTCTAGTGAGACAGTCATATGACTCTTGTCTTTATGTCTATTGATGTGATGAATTACATTTATGATTTTTGTATGTTGAATCAACCCTGCATCCCTGAGATGAACCCCACTTGCTTGTGGTGCACTGTCTTTTAAATATGTTTTTGTATGTGATTTGCCAGATATTTTTGAGAATTTTCACATCTATGTTCATCAGGGATATTGGTCTGAAGTTTTCTTTTTTTGATATGTCTTTGTCTGGTTATGGTATCAGAATGATACTAGCATCAAGGAATAAATTTGGAAGGGTTCCCTCCTTTTCCATTTCATGGAATAATTTGAGAAGCATTGGTGTCAATTCTTCTTTGAAGGCCTTGTAGAACTCAACTGAGAATCCATCTGGTCCTGGGCTTTTCTTGCTTGATAGGCTTTTGATGTTATCTTCTTTTTCATTGCTCGAAATTGATCTGTTTAAATTGTGTATGTCCTCCTACCTCAATTTGGGTTTATCATAAATCTCTAGAAATTGATCAATGTCTTTGAGATTTTCTATTTTATTTGAGTATATAAATTTTCAATAGTTTCTAATTGTCTTCTATATTTTAGTAGTGTATATCATGATATTTCCTTTCTCATCATAAATTTCAGTAATTTGAGTTTTCTCTTTTTCTTCATTAGTATAGCTAAGGGTTTATCAATTTTATTTTTTTCAAAGAACCAACTTTTTGTTTTGTCAATTTTGTTTCAATTTCATGAATTTCAATTTCAATTTCACGAATTATTTCCTGTCTTCTACTGCTTTTGGTGTTAATTTGTTCTTCTTTTTTTAGGTCTTTGAGATGTAATGTTAGGTCATTTATTTGTTGACCTTTTATTATTCAGTGTATGAGCCAATACAATGAACTTTCCTCTTACCACTGCCTTTATACTATCCCAGAGCATTTGTTATGCTATACCAGTGTTCTCATTTACCTCTAAGTATTTTTTTGTTTCCTCCCTGATTTCTTCTGCTATGATGTTGGCCTTTGTTGGCCAACATCCTCAACATTCAATAGCATGATGTTTAGTCCCCAGGTGTTGGAGTAGTTTCTATTTTTTATTTTATTGTTGATTTCTAGTTTTATTCATTATTATTTTTTGTATTTGCTGAGAGTTGCATTGTGGCATAACATATGGTCTATTTTAGAGAAGAGTCCATGTACTACTGAGAAGAAAGTGCATTCTCTCAAAGAAGAATGAAATATTCTATATCTCTATATATGTTCATTAAGTTGAAATTATTGAGTGTATTATTGTTTCTTTGTTTAGTTTTTGCTTGAAAGATCTATCCAGTGGTAAGAGAGGTGTGTTAAAGTCATCCAGTATTATTGTATTGTGGTCTATTTGAGTCTTGAAAATGAGAAGGGTTTGTTTGAGGTACAGAGATACTTCATTGTTTGGGGCATATACATGTATGATTGTTATGTCTTGTTGGTGTATGATTCCTTTCTGAATAACTTTGACTTGAAGTCCACTTTATCTGATTTGAGGATGGAAACCCCTGTTTGTTTAAGCAGTCCATGTGAGTGATAAGTTGTCTCCCAACCTTTCACCTTCAGTCTGTGGATGCCTTTCCCTAGGAGGTGAGTCTCTTGAAGATAGCATGTGGCTGGGTCTTTTTTAAAACCCAATCTGCCAGTTTATGTCTTTTGATTGATGAGTTTAGATCATTAACATTCAGGGATATTATTGAGATATGATTTGTATTCCTGGTCATTTTAGTTTATTTTTGGTTTTTACCTTGACTTAGTTTCTCTTTTGATTGACCTTTCCTTTAGTGTAGTTTCTCCATTTGCTAGTTTTTCTTTTTTTTTTTTTTCCATTTCCTCCTCATGGAATATTTTGCTGAGAATGTTCTGTAGTGCAGGCTTTCTAGTTGTGAATTCTTTTAACTTTTGTTTATCATGGAAGGTTTTTATTTCATCTTCAAATCTAAAGTTTAATTTTGCTGGATATAAAATTCTTGGTTGGCATCCATTTTCTTTCAGAACTTGATGTGTTATTCCAGGACCTCCTGGCATTGAGGGTCTGGGTTGAAAAATCATCTGATATCCAAATTGGTTTCCCCCTATATGTAATTTGATTTTTTTCTCTCAAGGCCATTTAATTCTATCTTTATTCTGTATTTTAGTCATTCTTATAATGTGCCTTGGTGTGGGTCTGGTATAATTTTGTACATTTGGGGTCCTGTAAGCCTGTTGTAGTTAATTGTCCCTTTCAATCTTTAGATTTGGGGAGTTTTATGATATTGTGTCATTTAAAAGATTGTGCATTCCTTTGGTTTGTATCTCCATGCCTTCGTCTATTCCAATAAATCTTAAATTTGGTCTTTTCATGCTTTCCTGTATTTCTTGAAATTTCTGTTTATGGTTTCTTACCATCTTCTCTATGTGGTCAACTTTATGTTCAAGAGTATATATTTTGTCTTCATTGTCTGAGTTCTGTCTTCTAAGTGGTGGAGTGTGTTGGTGATACTTTCTATTGAAGTTTTAATTGGGTTTACTATTTCCTTCATTTTGAAGATTTCTGCTTGTTTCCTTTTGTAATCTCTGCCTTTTTATTGAAACAATCTTTCACTTGTATTTTCTCTCTGATACCATCCTTTATTTCAAAGATCAGTCTGAGTATGTATTTTCTAAAGTCCTTCTCTGATATTACTTCTACTGTGTTGTCTATGTATTCTATCATTGGAACATCTTGGTTTGTCCAAGGCACTTTGTTCCCTTGTTTTTTCATGTTGTTTGTGTCTTCTTATCTAGTGGTATGGATCTGAGGCAGTAGTTTCTACCCTGAGTATTATAGTGTCCCTGAAGTCTTCTAGTACCTCACCTTTAAGGGGAGACCAATATTAACAGCACCCAATGCAAACAATATACAACCTTAAACCAAATTGGCTCCTATTAAGGTGTCTACAGTTTTGTCACAATAAACAGAAATGATGTGTTTAATTATCTACAATTTAAACAGTAAGTTTGCTAAAAGGGTTTATCATTTCAAATGATGGACAATGAGGGAACAGAAGTAGCATAAAAGTGATGTTTCTGAAGGAGGAAAGTAGATACAGGCAAAAATTTATAGTATTAGTGAGGGAGGAATGAATGGAGGTTGGCTGTTAGTATGACAGAAGTGAGAAAGAGAACCCAGGGAATAAGATAGGTGAACGAAAAAATATACACGGATTTTTTTAAAAAGGAATACTATAAGAATACACAACAGAAATGTAATATACTATTCAGATATCCCATTCCTCAATAAACTGATGCATGAAAATATTTGGATTCAAAGATGGACGAGGAGAGAGAGAGAGGGCCAAAAAAAAAAAAAGAGGAAAGTCTCAATGGAAAATTGAAAGATTGCTATGACTGCTTCCCTTGGCTTTCAAAAATCTTCTCAGCTTTCCCTTCTCTACCAAATAGGTGGGGTTGTCTGAAGTTTGATATTAGCTCCAGTCTGATGGGTGCCAGACTGGTTGGGTGGGTGAGCCAATAGCAAGATACCCTCACACCCTCTTTCAGTCTTCTCACCCATTGTAGCAGGGCCCCTTCCCTCCTTGCACACTTCAGTATGCACTGAGCTGAAGAGAGCCCAGTTTTCTCCAACCTGCACTCCCCCAGGGGAACTATGCCTAGTCTTGGCTTTGCACAGGCTTGCCAGACCCAGCCTGGCCCATGCAAACTCAGCTACAATCTGATAGACCTCAGTTTCAGCTTCCCCAGGCTCTGCCTCACTGCAGTCCCAAGATCTCAGTGCCTTTTCAACTGGCAAAGAGACCACCAAGGGATGTGCACACACAGAGGATCTACCCTGAAAGCAACCATTGCCACACCCAGAAGAAAGACCTCAAGTGCAACCAGACCTCCACATCCCTCAATATATCTCCGGGCCTGGCTTATGTCCTCAGATTGAGGTGGCCATGCCCTGAGATGGCAGTGGTGATGGCAGCAAACCTGCAGGCCCTGGCCAGTGTCTCAAAATGACAGCAACCATGTGTCACCAAACCTGTGGGTACTGTGGCAATGAACTTCCAGGCCACAGTTGGCAGCAGGTCAACTGTTCACTGGCAGACTACAGGTTAATGGTGGAAGATCAGCAGGTAGACATCAGGCAGAGGGTGATGGGTAGGTGAAAGGCTGGTGATAAGCAGGCTAGAGGTGGGCAAATGGGCAAAGATCAGATGGTAGGCAGTGGTCAGAGAGCGATCAGGTGGGCAATATGCTGGCAGAAGGTGGGAGATTACAGCAGAGGAATAAGGAGTAAATAACAGGGGATCGGTGGACAGTCATGGCTGCCTTGCAGAGAAACAGTGCTTCCTCTGCTTGCATCCCAAGTCACAGAGCCGCAAGGAATGCAGACTTCCCCTAGCCCACCATCTTGGATCTCCTATATATGCAATCTTAAAATATTGACTTAATAAAACCTGGTAGTATAATGGTGGTTATCACAGGGGTTGGGGAGAAATGTGGGGAGGAGGTGGTAGAAGTCAGGAGATGTTAGTGAATGGGTACAAAGTTTCAGTTATGTAAAAGGAATAAGCTCTAGAGATCTAAAGTATAGCATGGGGCTATAATTAAAAATACTGTATTACACACGTGAAATTTGCCAAGAAAATCAATCTTCAGTGTTCTCAACCCCACACACAAATATTAAGTATATGAAGAGATAAACATTGCTAACTAGCTTGACTATAATCAGTGTGTATAAAACATCGCACTTTATATAGATGCAATTTTGGTTAAGAAAATTTTTGTCAAAAAGGGGAAAAAAACTATAATGAATTCTAAATATACCAAAATTCTTTGAAATGAAGGATGGATGTGGAGAAAGTGGAGAAATAGGAATTTTTATGTATTGTTGGTGAGGGTGTAAAATTACATATTGGAAAAATGGTCTGGTATTTTCTGAAAAATTTAAACAGGCCTATCACAATGACCTACCAGCTCCACTCTTGTGCATCTAACCAGGGATACGAATAAATGTGCACCAAAAATTTTACACATGAATTCTCATAGCATTATTCACGAGAGTGAATCTTATACAACAGAATTCTACTGATAAATAAAATATAGTTCTACATTGATAGTATTCATAGAAGAAACCTGTAAAGCATTATGCTAAGTGAATGGAGGCAGACCTAAAGGCCACATATTGCATGACTACATTAATATGAAATGTCTAAAATAGCCAAACCTCTAGAAACAGGAATTAGATTAGTAATTGCCTGGGACCAGATTTGGAAAGATAATAGCTCTGAGGGATTTATTAGGGACAAACTAAACTATGGTGATCATGGTGATTTACATGACTTTAAAAGTTACTAAAATTGGGGTTGGGGATTTAGCTCAGTGGCAGAGTGCTTGCCTAGCAAGCCCAAGGCCCTGGGTTCGATCCTCGACCCTGAAAAAAACAAAAAACAACAAAAGCTTCTAAAGTTAAGTCATATAATTTAAATGGGCAAACTTCCTGGTAAGTATATTAATTATATCTAAATAAAGATGTTTAGAAAATAAAGTCCAAATAGAGATATTTGCAGATTAAAAATGTGTTGATGGAATTAACTGCCAGTGGATCTGTACCTCAAGAGACACTGTTATAGTTTGGATGTCCAAACCAAACCCTATGGTTTGGTGTCCCCTCAAAGCTCACTGTGAGACAATGCAGGAAGATTCAGAGGAGAAATGATTGGGTTGTAAGAGTCTTAACCCAATCAACGAATTAATCTCTGATGGGATTAATTGAAGTGGTAGGGTGTGGCTGGAGGGAGTGGTTCATTGGCGGGCATGGCTATGGGGCATATATTTTGTAGGGTGCAGTCTCTCTCTCTTTCTCTCTCTCTCTTTCTCTCTCTGCTTCCTGATAATGCAAGTTGCTTCCCTCTGCCACACTCTTCTGTCATGATGTGCCTCACCTCAAGCCCTGAAGAATGGAGCCAGCCTTCTATGGACTAAGACCTCTGAAACTGTGGGCCTTCAAATAAACTTTCCCCTCTACAGTTGTACTGGTTGGGTCATTCAATCACAAGGCAAACTTCAGACAATAAGTCCATTCATTACAGGAGATGGGTGTCCAGATATGCAGTAAGAATAAGCAGCGCTGGGAACAGTAAATAAGGGAGTAAATATAAAATATTCTTTTGAAAAAAATAAATTATGGTTAATTGAAACATAACAATATTTTGTGCTATAGGTAAAAGTAAAATATAAAAAGTGGGAAAAGGAGATAGAATTATTCTATTTTATATTTCTTATACAATTCAGGAATTAGTATATTAACTTAATGTAAACTTGGGCAAGAACACAGTATAAACTCTGGTATAACCACTAAAAATGATAAGAGAATTTATTACTAAAAAGTCAGTAAAGCAATAAAATAAATGCTGAATATTTGATTACTTAAAATTCAGGAAAGAAGGACAAAAGACTAAAGAAAAGATGGAATAAACAGAAACACAGTGCAAGGTAACAGACTTAAATCTAGTATCAATAATTACATTAAATGCACAGGAACTAAACGCTCAAATTAGGATAGAAATTAGATTGATATAAAAATAAAAGAACCAACTCTATGCTTTTGATAAATAAGATCTTTTAAATATAGAGACATGGATATACTTAAAAGAATGGGGAAAGAAAGCAGATATGGCTATATTAATATATATTAATATCAGAATAAATACATTTTAAGACAATGAGCATTACTAGAAACAGATTGACATACTGATAAAAGCGCTGTTTCATGAAAATGTTACAATTTTAAATGTGTATGCTATATATGTATTCAGACTTTTAAAGATATGAAACAAAAATTTGTACAAATGAAAATAGACACTCAGGATTATAGTCGGAGATGTTTCACACTATTTATTAAGAGAAGCAGCAAATAAGTTTATAGAAAATTTAAACAATTCCAATAACTGACTTGAATTAACAGTTATTTGTGAAGCATTATACAGTAACTACTTAATATACATTCTTTTCAGATACACATAGGATGCTTCTTCCCAAAGAAAACTATACATTGGTCATAATGAAGAATCAACAATTTTCAAAGGCTTGACATCATAGAGGGTTTGCTGACTACAACAGACTGAATATTCAACAACAGGAAAATATCCATAAAGTTTCCAGATTTGGAAATCAATAGATTATATTCTTAATGATCAAGCACCTAAGAAGATAAGATGAAATTTCAGAAGCATTTTGAATGAGATGAAAATGCAAATACAAATGGAGAGTGTGACCGATTTAACAATGGATCTACAACGCCTTTCTACTGGAAAAGGAAATATTAACCCTAACAGATCTATGAGTAATTATACTAGTTGTGGTACAACAGGAATAATACAGAGGAAATTTAGGAGCAAGAGACTTTAGCAGGATATATCTGATCATTCTAACTCACTTGTAAAAAAATTTTTAAAAATCCCTGGAATTTGCTATTTGTGGAATTGTGGGGAATAGCTAGCTAGAGAAAGTCATGTAAATGCTTCAATTCATGTGATAATAGAGAAGAAAACTGAGACAGAATATAAAATGCCTTCCAGTGTGGTGCAAAATGACAAATTGAATAGGTGTTTAAAGAATAATTCTTGCAGTATTTCATATGTATTCAACATATAAACATGTCCAGGTGAGTATGTACACCTATATGTACATATACAGCTGTCAAAGGACTCAAATATATTAAATAAACCTTCAAAACCACTTACAGATCAATAATTAGAGCCAAATAATACAACATGGTAGACAAAAGGCCTGAAGAATCAGTTCTCAAATGAAGGCATCCATATGGCTAATGTGCATACAAAAATATCATTCATTGAAAAATTGAAAAATAAAACCATGATAAAATGTGTGTACCTCAAAATGCCTAAATTTAAAATCCTGACAACATCAAATGTTGGCAAAATGTGAAACTACAGTTCCTATACATTGCTAATGGGAGTGCAAAACGATGCACTCACCTCTTTTAGGTTGCAACAAAGTTTAACACATACCTGCCATATTACCTAGCACTCCTCTATTCATTAGAAAGGAGTCTGTATATTCACAGTCTTTAATAAGAATATCCACAATAGCTTCATTCATAATAATTTCAAACAGTAAACATTCCAAAAGTCCATTAGCAGATTAAATAAGTTAAATTGCAGAATTTGTTACCTGTAAGTAAAAAGAAAGTTATGGATGGTACAAAAATACAGACAAACTTCATACCATTATATTAAATAAAGGAAGTCAAATTCATACTGCAGGACCTCGTTTCCATCCAATTCAAGAATGGGTAGGACTGAAATGATTATGATAGTTATCAGAATAATGGGTAACTCAGGGATAAGGCATTAAAAGATAGGGAATAGAGAAGTTTTATATAGGCATAAACACATGTCTAAATTCATGGTATCATATACTTAAGATTGGAACATTGTACTTTATACAAATTATACCTGAATAAAGTACTTTCAACATGAAAAAAACAAAGTAGTAGATAGTCTCAATTATCTATCAAAATAGTTCAATAAAAAAATTCTCTAATGTAGGAAAAATTACTTGTCTTAATGGTCCCTATATTACCATCTCATTTAACACCAATTTCAAGTAAGTAAAATGTCTTGTGGGAAAACAATCAAGATAGTAAGATTTTTTTTTTTTTCCATGAATGGTAGTCAAATTATTTCCCTCTTTTACAGGAGCCTTCATGAAAAATCATAATCTATAGAGTTCCTTGATATTTATATTCATATAACCTTTAGTGTCTAGAAGTTAATAATAGAATTTTATAAAATGGCATGTAATGATTTCCTTTTCACAATGTCAATACTGATACTACAATAAATAAAAGTTGTACATTAAATTCAGCTTAAAGTACAGAAAGAAATGAGTCATACATGTTAATAATTTAAACAATAAACTGTAACATTGTATTTCTGACAAAGCAAACAAGTGAGAAGTACTCATCTATGTATTTCTGATTTCCAAAAAAAAAATTAAAATATTCAAGATTGTTAGAAACACAAAGTTCACCTTTGCACTAACAACAAATTCATCAAAAGGAACTTTCTATAAGATTTCTATGCGATATAAAGTAAGCAATGGTTTCTGTAATATTCCTGCAACCAATGTAGTAACAACATATTTTCTATGTTGCTCACTGATAAAAGCTAAAAATATAACATTACTAAACACACTTGAAATAGCAATTTTATAATTTTTTGAAATAGCAATTTTATAATTTTTTAAGATAAATATCATCTAAATATTTGAATTTTCTAATCTAGAATTTTAAACTATCCAGACAAGCAAGGGCCAGCATATCATGTCTGCATGTACAAATACCAGGAAAATAAAAAAGAATGGCACTTTCTATAAACATCATTTGACGATGACACCATGACTTAGAGAAAACTATAGGTGAGTTGTTGTTTATACACAAAGTGTATTTATATATAAAGTATCTCATTCTAAAACTAAAAAATATATCTAAATAGTAGCTAAAATAAATGGAGTATCCACTGTTCTTCTCTCTTCAGCAAGGATGGGGAAACTTTAGATGATGAAGAGGAAAATGAGAGGGGGAGGGTATAAAAATGGTGGAAGGAGACAGACATCATTACCCTACATACATGGATGATGACATGAATGGTGTAAATCTACATCATGCACAACCACAGAAATGAAAAGTTGTACCCCATTTGTATACAATGAATCAAAATGAAGTCTGTAAAAATTTTTAAAAATAAATTTAAAAAAATTTGTCTTTTCAGTTTCTGTATCCTGAAATTTCTTAAAACTATTTTCAAGCTAGCAGGGAGTTCTTCCAGTTTTGAGTATGTAACAATTGCAAACTGCCAAGCCTTCTGAAGTACAAAATGAATTCTAATCAGTTCCTTTCCCTGAAATTCTGCCTTTATTCTGCATCATCCGCATAAATTTCAGACACAGGTCAATGATCTCTGTTTGCATAAAAAAAAAAAAAAAAGAAATGAGGAAGTAAGACAAGAAGTGGTGTTTTCATACCACAGTGATGCCTTATTTACATTATGATGTCTTAGAATTTGGCTTTCAAAATGGAATCTATGCTTTCTTGACCTGTAGGCTACATGTTATCTAATAGACTGCTTATAATTTCAGGTGACAGACAGTTTCTCACATTCTTCAAAATAAGGAAAGAGAAACTGCTACCTACATTAGCAAAAATCTTGAAAATCTAGTTATGCCTTATAGTAGAGCTGAGAATGAGACAAGAGAGCTCTGTGACTCTAGGTGTCCTGTGTATCTGCGCCTCAGCGGGAGTAAGTTTTTATGTTTGGTTTCGCACTCTGGTGGCCATGATCATCAAACTGCTATTGAACACTATGTGTTAGCTGCAGCTCATATATACCTTATCCAATCAGTGAGGTATTACTCTGTGAAGAAAATAAGGTAGTATTCTAAATGTGTGTAATCCTTAACTTTTGTCATTGGGTATTTTACTTGAACTAAAAGTGTTGGTTGTCTCTCCCCTGAAGTTTTATTCTTAAGATAAATGTCAATTTCATGATTATTGCCCTCTCTCAAGAAAGGTTGTAACACAGAAAGCCCTATAAAATACACTAGCATTATTTCTGGCCATCATAAAGTATGTATAAGTTTCTGAGCCAATATATAACTTCACACAAATTTCTTTCTGAGAGAAGACTCAACATCTCACAAGTGAAATACCATTGAATTTGTTCTTCACATTAGTCACATCATGAGAGGTGATCTTCTCCTTCTCCTTCCCCAAAGCATGATTAGCAGTTCAGTTGTTGTTCTTTCTGATCTCTTGTGTTAATAACACAAGGGAGATTTTGTGCCCTGGGCTGCAGAATACATATACTGGCATCATGGAAGGCATAATTGCAGAATTTTAATTGGTTTTAAGAATTTCACAGACAGATCCAGAATGCCAACCAGAAAACTCTCTGAAGATAAGGTATTGCTGTACTTTTCTTTACTCTAAAATACATGTTAAAGTTATGTTAGATGTGTCATGTAAAAACACTGAAATTAGTTGTCTTCATGACACGCCTACCATGAGAAGATGAAACATATACTATGGATAGAGTTATTTAAAATCAATGAACATTTGTTACAAAAATGCTATCAGGATCTTATTGACCATAAAAAAATTTTTTTAAAAAATGTGAAAATATTTTTAAAATATATTGTGCACAATGAGGCTGTGGTCTATGGGAGGCAGAAAAGTTTCTCTTTAAACATTCATAGCAATAAACAATGGATAAAACAAACCACACAGCTTAATCAAGCATATATCTCTTCACAAAATACAGTTCCAATGACTTGCAACCCTTCAAAATAATACATTACAAAGTTCTTTATGAAGTATCTAATTAAAATATTGGAGCAATGGAATATTTTTATGCAGGCAAACTATTACCACAGCCATGAATTAGTTGCAACTATGTCAACTAAGTGGTAGTAATTGTCAGAGAAGAAATAAGAACTAATAAACAAAAGCTATTTAAGGATCATGATAAGAAAAATGTTGAAATCGGTATTTTAAATATTATTATCGAATTAAAATTATTCATTCTTAAGTACACAATTGCTATCATATTTCATTTTAGCAAAGACCATTTATGTTGGTGAAGTGCTCCAGATTTTGGAAAAACATCTACCAAAAGAAAAATTCTTTCTACATCTCATAGTTTTATACACTGATGTCCCTATAATTAGAGCTCTTGTATAAGATATACAACATATTGCACATATTAAATGTTCAGAATTTGATAACATGTGACATGTGCATACCCCGTGATTCCATTCATGCAATGAGAATATTAACATATCTACTACCTCCAGAAATTCTTCAGTTACTCTGTGTAATCATTTCCTCTTGCCACTCCCCCAGATCAGCCTGATCAGTCTCTACCAATTTGAATAATCATACATAATGTATCACGACAGTATATAGTTTTGTCTAGTTTCATTCAAGCAAAACTATTTCAGGATTCATCTGTGTTGTTGCTTATGTAGCTACACTATTTTTATTTGGGATTTCTTTTTTTCCTATGTGCTGTTACACTGCATGAATGTACCAAGATTATTAAGTGAACACCTGAATGTTTCCTAGTTCGGGGCTACTGCCAGTGATGGCATTATGAATTTCTGTATGCATAGACATAGACATTTATGTCTCTTCTGTAAGTACCTTGGAACAAAACTTCTGAGTCATCTGGAAATCTATAATTAATCCTTTACCTAAGTGTGGTACATTCTACCTTCTCACAGTATATGAGAGTTCCAGTTGTTCTACATCCTTGCCAAAAAAATCTACACATCTTAAAACTGAATGCCTATGCTTAGACAATGTTGGTAAAAATATGAAAAAAATAATGTATAAGCCTTGCTCATTATATCCATTTTATCTAGGTTGACAAATCTGGGACCCCAAATTTTCCAAAACTTCCTCTTACTTTCACCTTGGTGTTTTTAAGAATCTGTGATACTGTCCATCCTCCTTTCTCATGCTGGTGATCTGTATCATCTCTTCTTTTTCTTCTTCTCTCTTTTCCTGATCTTTTGTCAGTTCATCGGTTTTATTGACCTTGGTTTCGTTAAAATTTCTCTTTGCAAATCTCTGGATTTCTCTCTGTGTGTAGGTTTCTCTTTTTTAAAAGTGTATTGGTAGCTTTATTTTCTTATCTGTTGGACTTTTTTAATCACATGACAGCAGAATCCATTTTTATGTAAGTATACAAGCATGGAAAATCTTATTCTAGTTAGGACCCCATTCTTATGGATGTACATGATGGTGAGATTCACTGTGTTGTTTTCAAATATGTACAGGGGAAAATTGTCACATTTATTCCACTGTCTTTCCTGGTCCTATTTTCCTTCCCCTTAATTGCTCATTACCTAACCTCATTACCTACTGAACTTCTATTCTTCCCCTCACTCCCCCTTATAGTGGATTAGGCTTCAAAATATCAGAGAAAACATTTAACCTTTAGCTTTTTGAGATTGGCTTATTTCACTTAGTATGATAGTCTCCAAATTCATCTATTTACCATCAATTGCCATAATTTCATTTTTCTCTATGGCTGAGTAATATGCCATTGTGTATATATATCACATTTTCTTTATCCATTCATCTATTGAGGGTAACCTAGGGTTGGTTCTGTATCTTTGTTATTGTAAATTGAACTACTACTGCATCACAGTAGTATGCTGATTTTAAATACTTTGGATATATACTGAGGAGTGAGATAACTGGGTCAAATTGTGGTTCCATTCCTACTTTTCCAAGGAATTTCCATACTGCTTTCCAGAGAAGTTGCATCAATTTGCAGGCCCACCAGCAGTATATGAGTGTAACTTTTTCCCCACATCCTCAACATTTATTGTTACTTGTATTCTTGATAATTGCCACAATGAGATGAAATCTCAGTGTAGTGGGGGTTTTTTTGTTTGTTTTGTTTTGTTTTGTTTTTTTCAGAGAAGAAAATAAAAGTTTTATTAAAGAAAAGTAAAAGTAGACTTCTCCCGGATGGAAGAAGGGGACCCAAAGGCGGAATCTATCTGGTGAGTAAATCCTGTCCTTTTTATAAGTTTTACTCTCTTGTTCCTTTCCCCCCTCATTTCCTTCCTCCCTGTCTAGGTCCACTTTTGCAGGTGAGTAGCAAAAACTGAGAAGCAGATGGGCAGGGGGAGGGCCAAGCATAACAGGTAATGTCCCAGCAGGTGTTAATTAGCAACTCTTTGCCTATAGTCCTCAAGGACAGGTAAATCTGGTAATCAATGGGCTCCAGAGATCTCAGACATTCCATTCTCAAGGGCAGCCTCCAACTTCCAGATGCCTGTGGCATTCACATCCTCCATTTTCTGGATTTGACCTGATTTTTTATTTCTACACTGACTGCCTATCCAATTCTGGCTTCATTGCCCCCTTTTGTTTGGGAACTCAACTGCTTGCTGTAAGGAAAGTGGGCAATGACTGCTCTGGCTGCTTCAAAGCTGGAAGGGGGCAGAGTTGGGGGCAAGCAGTTTGGAGTTCCTTTCTTTTAGAAATCCGGTCAATCAAGGGGTCTGCAGTAAAAGTCTGATTGAGAAGAAGCTTTTTAGTTTGACTCTATCCCAATCATTGATTCGTGCTTTTATTTCTTGCGCTTTGGGAGTCATGTTAAGGAAATCTGGTCCTAGGCCAACATGATGAAGATTTGGACCTATTTTCTCTTCTATTAGGAGCAGAGTCTCTGGCCTGATTTCTAGGTCCTTGATCCACTTTGAGTTGAGTTTTGTACAGGGTGAGAGATATGGGTTTAGTTTCATTTTGCTGCATATGGATTTCCAGTTTTCCCAGCACCATTTGTTGAAGAGGCTGTCTTTTCTCCATTGCATGTTTTTGCCTCCTTTGTCAAGTATGAGATACCTGTACTTATTTGGGTTTGTCTCTGTGTCCTCTATTCTGTACCATTGATCTACCTG
>JAJEJO010004449.1:453534-528918 GCA_020662805.1 Glaucomys volans
AATGCCACAGCATAGGAACACACCAATGAGTGTTATGGTGACAATAGAGGCTAATAATGTTTTCCACCAGGAGGTACCAGAAAATCAGGAACTAAGAATTTGTCCCCATGATAAGTCTGGGGAGGACATGGCCTCTATCTAAGAGTGTAAATCTTTAAGGATGTCAGTCACATTGCCAGAGTTGTCAGGGGTGTAAACACAGCATTCAGTTTTAATAATGGCACAAGTGCCACCTTGGGCTGCAGTGAGGACATCTAAAGCCATTTGATTTTGTAGGATAGCTTTCCTCATGAGTGTTACTTCTGTGTTCAACAGAGAAATACTTTCCTCAACATCATGGAGAGCAGTTTGAGTGCAATTATTTAGGGTCTCCACGTGCCACATCTTCTAAGTCAATTTGTGGAATAAAGAACATTGAAGCTGTTGGATGATCATTCCAACGGAAAACAGACCGTCCCCATCTATGTCTGAGATTGGGGAGATTTGCTGGCCGTTCTATATTTGGGGTCCATATCCCTTGCATCCAGGGGTACCCAATAGTACATCTTCCTATCCAGCCTGGCAGAAGCCAGGGTTATAGGTTAGTTCCACATATCCCTTGGGTTCCATTGAGTGCTGGCCAGCTAATTTCAGGTCTAGAGAGCCAGTTAGTTCCAAACAAATCATTGGCTTGTAAAATTACAATTTGCTGGCATAGTGACTCTGGGGTCCATTCGAATTCTCGAGAACTATTAGGCCATTTATCATAAATATGATTATGTTGTTCCCAACAGGTTGGGGCTTTCTGGTTTAGATGCCCAATGGTGGGTGTAAGCTATAAATATCCATCCCAAACCTGATAATAACCATCTTTATATCTGTGACATGTGGATGGTAGCAGTGGAGAGTTAGAAATGGATGGGCCTGTATGTGACTTAACAGTGGTAGAAGTTTGAATGTTGGTTTCCTTTAAAATGAAAACCTTTTTAAGGCCTGGTTGTGATAGAGTTCCATTTATAGGCCATAAATTAACATTGGCACAAGTGGCAGTTTGTAAAGAGGGTTTTTCTTCTTTCTGTTCTAATATTAAGGACTGTAAATTTATCTAGTCACTTTCCTGTAAAGGGGACACCCACCAAGGTAGTCCCGAGGTGCTGGAGAGGGGTAATAGTCCATATATCCAGCAATTATCTTTCTGTAACTTAGTGGCATACTGTTGGGCCCAATTTAGAAAAGAGTTTGTTTCAGTGGATCTGTCTACAACAATAAAGAAAGACAAGAAGAAAAGTTTACGTATCACCATTGTCTCTGTGGGAGAGATATTTTAGATCTTCTATTGGAGTGCAGGAATATCGTTCCTCAGTTCCTTGGGAAGTTTTTTTTGCAACTCGACTCGGGATGGCAGGTTTTTAACTCGAGAGTGGTAGATCCAGTTCTCTTGTCCCAGCACTTTTACTCAGTGTAGATCTCGGGCAACCTCCAAATCTGATACCCTTTGTTACTAGTGCCAATTCCTGCTTCCTCAGGTGCTAAAGAATAACACTGGAGAAGCAAGCTTAGGCAAGTGCAGAGTAGAAAATATTTTATTAAAGAAAAGTAAAAGCAGACTTCTCCCAGGTGGAAGAAGGGGACCCAAAGGCGGAAACCCTCAGGGTAGTTTTAATTTGTATTTCTTTGATTGCTGGAGATGCTGAATATTTTTTTCATATATTTGTCGACTAACATTTTTCCTTCTGTGAATTGTCTGTTTGGTTTCTTTTTCCATTTATTGGTTGGATTATTTGGGATTTTTTGGTGTTAGTCTTTATACATCATAGAAATCAATGCTCTATCTGAGGTGCAGGTAGCAAAGATTTTTCTCACATTCTATATGTTGTAGTGTTGGGCCTACATTTCGTCTAGTATGTCTAGGGTTTCTGGTCTAATACCTAGGTCCTTGATCTATACTGAGCCAAGTTATGTGCAGGGTGAGGGACAGGAGTTAAATTTCATTCTATTATATATGAATTTCCAGTTTTCCCAGCACCATTTGTTGAAGAGGCTTTCTTTACTCCAATGTATGTTTATGGCATCTTTGTCTAGTATGAGATAATTGTATTTTTGTGAGTTTGTTTCTTCATCTTCCATTCTTTTCCATTAATATTCTTGATAATTTGGTGTTACCACCATGCTGTTTTTTGTTACTATTGCTCTATAGTATCATTTTAGTCTGGTATTGTAATGCCTCCTGCTTTGTTTTTCTTGCTAAGGATTGCCTTGGCTATTCTGGGCTTCTTATTTTTCCAAATTAATTTCATGAGTGCTTTTTCAATTTTTATGAAGTACAACATTGGAATTTTTATGGAAATTGCATTGAATCTGTATAGTACTTTTGGTAGTATGGCCATTTTGACAATATTAATTCTGCCTATCCAAGAACATGGGAGGTCTTTCTATCTCCTAAGGAATTCTTCAATTTCTTCCTTTGTAGAGGTTCTGTGGTTTCATTGTAGAGGTCTTTCACATCTTTTGTTAGTTTGATTCCCAGATATTTTTTTAGGCTATTGTGAATGCAATTGTTTTCTTGATTTCCCTTTCAGCTGATGTGTTATTGGAGTATAGGAATGCAAGACATTGATAAATTCCCAGAGACATATGACCTATCCACATTGAACCAAGAGAATATAGAAAATTTAAACAAGTGATAAAACTGAAGAAGCCACTAAAAGCCTACCAACAAAGAAAAGCCCAGGAATGGATGGATTCTCAGCCGAGTTCTATCAGACCATTTAGAAGTTCTAATACCAATCCTCCTCAAATAATATCATGAAATAAGAAGGGAACTCTTCAGAACTCCTTCTATGAACCAATATCACTCTGATATTAAAATCAGATAAAGACAGTTGAAGGAAACAGAACTTCAGACCAATATCCCTGATGAATATAGATGCAAAAACTCTCAATAAAATACTGGTAAATCCCATAAAAGATACATTAAAATACAGTTGCCTCATACTAGACAAACGGACCAAAAACATACAATGGAGAAAAGATAGCATCTTCAACAAATGGTGCTAGGAAAACTGGAAATTCATATGTAACAAAATGAAATTAAACCTCTATCTCTCACCCTGCACAAAATTCAACTCAAAATGTATCAAGGACCTAAGAATTAGACCAGAGACCCTGCACCAAATAGGAGACAAAGTAGGCCCCAATCTTCATCATGTTGTCTTAGGACCAGACTTCCTTAACAAGATTCCTAAAGCACAAGAAATAAAAGCAAGAATCAATAAATGGGATGGATCCAAACTAAAAAACTTTTTCTCAGCAAAGGAAACAATCAATAATGTGAAGAGAGAGTCTACAGAGTGGGAGAAAATCTTTTCCACATGCACTTCAGATAGAACACTAATCTCCAAAATTTATAAAGAACATAGAAAACTTTACACCCAAAATACAAAGAACCCAGTTAATAAATGGGCTAAGGAACTGGGCAGACACTTCACAGAAGAAGATATACAGATGATTAACAAATAAATGAAAAAGTGTTCAACATCTCTAGTAATTAAAGAAAAGCAAATTAAAACCACCCTAAGATTTCCTCTCACTCCAATAAGAATAACTATTATCAAGAACACAAGCAATAATAGATGTTGATGTGGATGTGGGGAAAAAAGCACACTTGTACATTGCTAGTGGAGTTGCAAGTTGGTGCAGTCACTCTGGAAAGCAGTGTGGAGATTCCTCAGAAAACTTGGAATGGACCCACCTTTTGATCCAGTTATCCCGTTCCTCGGTTTATACCCAAAGGACTTAAAATCAGCATACTACAGTAACACAGCCACATCAATGTTTATAGCAGCTCAATTCACAATACCTAGATTGTGGAACTAACCTCGATGCCCTTTAATATATGAATGGTTAAAGAAACTGTGGTATATACACACAATGGAATATTATTCAGTCATAAAGAATAAGATTATGGCATTTGCAGGTAAATGGATGGAATTGGAGAATATCATGCTAAGTGAAATAAACCAATGCCAAAAAACCAAAGGCTGAATGTTTCTCTGATGCTGATATATAACGGAGGGTGGAAGGGGTAAGAGAAGAATGGAGGAACTTTGGATGGTGTTGAAGGAAATGAGAGGGAGAGGGGCAGGGATAGGAATGATAGTGGAATGAGACAGACATTATTACCCTATGTAAGTTTATGATTACACAAATGGTGCTGTGAATCTACATCATGTACAACCATAGAAATGCAAAGTTGTACCCCATTTGTGTACAGTGAATCAAAATGCAGTCTGTAAAAATTAAAAAAAAAAAAGTGCACCATGAGCAATCAGTTTCATCCCAAGGATGCAAGGTTGGTTCGCCATAAAGAAAGCAATACATGAAATTCATCACTTAGATTTATAGACAAGAATAATATGATTGGGCTGGGGATATAACTCAGTTGGTAGAGTGCTTGCGTTGCATGCACAAAGCCCTGGGTTTAATCCCCAGTATCACACACAAAAAGAATAATATGATTATTTCAAGAGATACAGAAAAAGCATTTGACAAAATACAGTATCCATTCATGATTAAAACCCCAGAAAAAATAGCATACCTCAACATTGTAAAAGCTATATATGACAAACCCAAGCTCAATCAATATCAATCTAAACAGAGAAAAACTGAAAGAATTCCTTCTAAAAATAGGAATAAGACAAGGATGCCCAATTTTACCACTTCTATTCAACATAGTCCTAAAATCTCTAGCCAGAGCAATTAGGCAATAGAAGGAAATTTAAGGGTTACAAGTAGGGAAAGATGAGCTAAAACTATCTCTATTTGCCAATCACACAATTCTATATTTAGAAGATCCAAAAGACTCCATCAAAAAACTTCAAGAACTCATAAATGAATTGAGCAAAGTGGCAGTATACAAGACTAACTTATAAATCAATTGTATGTGTTAGTTTCTCATTCTCTGTGCTCTGTCTTGTGAAGCTTCCTTATTCTCCTTAGACACTCTCTTCTCAACTTCTGGTTTCTGCCAGACTCTAACTGGGTTTTCCCTTCATGTGAAACATTTTGAAAATGTTCTCAAAGTCATAAGCTTTGGTTCCTCTTTTGTTTTGCAAGTTTTAGTTGGAACTTACTTTCATTACCTGATGTTTAGCATCTGGAAAACATGCTAAATATATAGTGGAAAAAATATATTTCATATATTTTATGCATTTTTAACATTGCTTTTGAGGTAATGATAAATCCGGTCTCTTTTACTCCAACTTAACCACAAGTGGTACCCTCATTATACTTTGTGTATTTAGCAGTGCCTGTGGGGAAGATTAAGATCCCACTTTTACACATATGTCCAATGGAGAGAACAAAATTCCCCATCATATGTGAAAGGAAAGGAAACCATTGATGGTTAACATATACCTTATCACACTAGATGACTATTTTATTCAAGTTGCTTTATTATGGGCTCTTTGTTCCTACTTCTGTTATTTGCATATTTGGAATTCTTGTTACCACAATGCTGATCATTTTTTATTCAAAGGATCTTTTAATGGTACTCATGAAGATAAAAAAAATTTCTTCCAGTGTCCATTTAAAGGTTTTCAAACATTTTTGAGTGTGCTTGTTTTATAACTTCAGTTCTCAGACTGCAGTCCTGGACCTGTTCATCTGGCTGCTATGATACTCCTCAAACATACATGATTTCTAAAATCATCTACCATATCTAAAAGTAAGTAGCTTCTTGGCAATGTTTTCACATGTAACAACTCAGTTACATCGTTAATTGCTTGCAAATTTCTTACCAACATATTTCACTACTTGCCATTTATAATACTTAAGTACTCTGGTACCCTGGTGACTTTTCCTGGGGGCATTTTTTAAATTTTAATTTGATCAACAGTCCAAACATGAAATTGGAAAAATAACATTTGTTTCCCTATCAGATTTTTAACAGATTGCATTTTTCATTTTGATCACTCTGATTCAATTTTTATACAAAAATAACTCCACACAAATATTAAATAAAGAATGTAAAATAAAATAAATATATGTATGTTTTTACTAATTTTGAAACCTCTTAATATTAGTACTTCCACAGTCTGTTTCCTAGTATGCTTTTAAATGACAAACAGAGATAATGTTAACCAACTCCATTTGCGAGAGTTAAATAACTTTGAAATAACAAGAAAAGATTGATATTTATCTTTTCAATTTTTCCCAGTAATTTTTATAATATAATTGCTATAATTAGAAAATCATTCATAAATGCACATTATCATTTTTAGCACTTCAGACCCTTTGAGTGACATTCATTTTCATGTAAATAAATAAAAACAAAAGCCAAATCCTCTCCAATTTCTATGAATCCCTGAAATAATTTCAAGGTTTCCAGTTGTTTCAATATATACCCTATCTTGAAACACTTTAATTGGAATGGCAATAGAATACAATAAATACAATATATTCTAAGTATTTCTTTGACAAACATTCACTTGATAAAATTAGAATTCGAATAGTTCTTTAGTCTTAGAAAAATATTTTGGGTATTTTCTTACATAAATCAGCAATTGTTCCCATATTTATTGTTTGAAGATAATAGTAACAATTATTTTATTACATTATGACAGAAAGTAGGAGTTGAGGGGGAACAGGGTAAGAAAACAAGTTTCCCCCAAGGAGTGTGATTTAACACAGTAAAACCATGATTTATGGATCTTAAATGTAGTGAAAACCACGTGGTTGTGAATGGCACTGTTATTTATTTTTGTAATGCTTTATTTTGTGTTTGTGCTACTCTGGTTTTCATTGCTTACCCAAATATCCAACAAGAACAACTTAGAAGAGGAAAAGTTTATTTTGGGCTTTTTCAGAAATTTAGTCAATAGTCAGCTGACTGCACTGCTTTAGGGGCAAGGTAAGTCAGAACATAGTGGCCCTAGGTAGGGCCAAGAAAAACTGCTTGTCTCAGGGCAGTCAGGAAAGAGAGAGAGAGAGAAAGGAACCAGAGAGACAGGATATAATCTCCAAGGGCATGCCCCCAGTGAGTTCTCCATTCCAGCATAGCCCTACGGTTACAACCCAGTACGCAGTAGTACTTTTAAATTATTGAGCCACAAGTGGATTAATTCACTGATTAGATTATAGCTTTCATAATGTAATTATTTCACATCCTGCATTAACACAGGATTTGGGGGAGATAACCTCATAGCCAAACTATAACAGTGCTCTTGACATTTTTTTCGACTTGAACAAGTCACCAAACTTACTGAATGCTTACTATGTGCCAGGCACAACACTGATCATTTACAAGCCTTACTAAAGCAATCCCCACAATACTATGACATAGGAACCATTAAGTCTATTTTCAAAGAAGAATAAAATGAGGCAGACATCATTACCCTAGGTACCTGTATGATTAACAAGAATGGTATGAATGTACATCATGCACAACCACAGAAATGAAAATTTGTACCCCATGTGTACAATGAATCAAAATGAAGTCTGTAAAAATTTTAAAAATTAAAAATAAAAAAAGAAGTATAAAATGGGTAAATACCTGATCTACTATAACTTAAGTGTGATAATTGATGGAGTTGAGATTTTATTTTTAATATACTTGAATATTCTTTTAACTACTGTATGAAACCAAATTTCTCTCAATGCAGCCTGTAATATCAGTTGTCATCAGAAAATGTCTTATTTTTGCAATAACCTCAAAATGTCTTATTTTTGCAATAACCTCATCATAAAACAGTTTCATATAGATTCTGACATAATATTTTTAAACTTCACTGATAGAACAAAAACTTAAATTGGGGAGTTTTTCTTTTTATTTTTTAGGTACTTGAGAATTTGTCTTTATCCAGGCTGCTAGAAATACTAGTCTGTTTAATGCTTTCAGTGTAAACAAGCAGTTTCCTAATGCTACTTATAAGTTTTCTTCATTTTTCCATTAAGAGTCAATAAGCCAAGAGACTGTTGTAGAGATTTTTTTCTGTAGTTTTTGCTTTTATTTTTTATTCCTTGCTGTTTTATTATGTTGTTCAGATTCCAATTATAAAAATTCAAAAAATATAGAAGACTAAAAAGTAAAAATTTAAAGATTTTTTCCTTCACTTTCTACAGTTAATCCCTGCTAACAATTTCTACTTTTTTCTAGAAACTATTATACTAGAGAATATCTAACATCAGCCCGGCACAGTAATGCATGCCTGTAATTACAGAGACTCAGGAGGCTGAGTCAAGAGGACTGAAAATTCGAGAACAGCCTCAGCCATTTAGTGAGGCCCTAAGCAACTCAGTGAGACATTGTCTCAAAATTAAAAAAAAATAAATAATAAGGGGGTGCTGGGGATGTGACTTATTCCTCTGGGTTCAACCCCTGGTAACCACCACAACCCCAAAGAGAAAAACTAACACAAAATTTAGATATGTTTATTGGTATAGATATCTCTATCCATTGACTGACAAATTTTTTCTTAAGGAAATATATTAGTAAGGAAGCAATGAGTGAAAAGTCTCTTACATTTGCTTTTCAAATCTGTGATGAATAGGGAAGGGAAAAGACAAACTTTTTCCTATGGTCCCAAGCCCATCACTATTGTGCTCTGTTACTGAACTATATTCCCAGCCCTTTTATTTTTTCTTTGTTTTGAGATAGAATCTTGCTAAATTTCTGAGGTTGGCCTCGAAATTTTGATCCTCCTGCCTTAGCTTCCCAAGTCACTGAGGTTATAGACTTGCACTCTTGTTTTCTTTTGGACCTCTGAGGACCAGTCACTTCCAGTCCATGTTGTTAGGCAGCAGAGACCCCATCCTCCAATTCTAGTCAGGAACAATCCTTTCCACCAACTGTGGGGATTGGTTCTTTATGAAAATATGACTCATTTCTGACCAGAGGTGTTAGGTCTATAACTTCTATTTGCCATATTAGGAGAATTATCTGCTTACTAATGCTACATAATATATTCAGATTTAAGAAAAAGTTTGCCATTCTGCCTGGTGTTGATTGACTATTATTAATAGCATGCTATCTTTTAAATGGTTGGACTTAGCTCCACAATATTAGACTTCAGATTCTGAACCCAAATACCAAACTCCCTGGGCAGCACTTTACCTGAAATATGTTAGTGATAGTCTAAGTTAATGCTTCTGGCCTGAACCCAAATTGTACTTCATAGTTTTCTTCCATCTCATATTGAGATATATTTGGAAAATTTCAACACATATGGTTAAAAAACAAAATTCTGACAGCAGTTGATATAATATTCTAAGAAACAGTGGATGCCCTTATTTAATAATAAACACAAACCAGAAGTCTAAAATGAAATTGGAATAAAGATAAATCCTGCATTTACAGCAGATAAATATATCAATATTTTATTCAAATCCATTGTGTTAGAGTAACATTTGTCCCATTTAATAGAAAAATTTAAAAAATAAAAATTAGTGACCATATTAACAATAGAAATATAAACCAAACTAAAATATGTACCTGTATGCATGGGAAAAAGATCAAACAATTTCTACATAGTCTTCTCTATAATAATCTAATATCTATATTTTATTGTAGAAAATTCTAAATCTTGAGTCATTTTCGAATTTTAAAACCAGTGTTTCCCATCAAGTGACAAAGCCATTTACATTCACAGCAGCTGAGAATTTTTTTTTAACACATGGCCTTATGCCTGAGCTTCTATTATTTCTGTTCCAGAAGAATGCAATAAATATGTCTAGAGACAAGGGACAAAGTTAATAAAAGGCTGTCCTTTCCTTTGCCTAAGACCCTGGTTTAAAATGAGCTATTTTCCCTGAACACCATATATTAATTGGATGGCTTCAGCCTCAGCCACAGACAAAAGCAGTCCAGATCATGATTATTTGCAATATAATTCTTCTTGATATGATGAGCAGTCGCATAGATATTAAAAAGTAAACTTCTTCCATGATAAGAAAAAGATCTTAAAATGCAACCTCTCTTGTAGGTCAATTAAAGGACTGCTGCTGATACCATTTCTTCCATTGTGTGTGTCCCTCTCAAAGATTCATGCATATTTTATAGTCCTAGAGCTTTCAAAACTATTTGACTTCTAATTGGCTCAATTTTTTTTAAAATGAGTTGTTTCAATAAAAGTATTGTGTTTGTTTTTAATATGTATTTAGGATCCTCCATAATAACTGCCACCAGCCATAGGCACCCCATAGGAGAAAAAGTTTGATAGAAGTAATTCTCAGGAGATGTCTGCTCATTTTAATGAGATAAAACAATGTAGTTTCTGTATCTTTTGGTATATTTATCAGGTGTAAAATACCCATTTTTTCATATCGAATGGGGTTCTCAGCCCTTTGGTCTAAATTAATGAAATTAGATTCTGAATCTAAATTACATGTAAATCTTTTATTCTAAATAGTTTTTGTTAGGAGAGTAGAAAACAGCTAAGCTTGTATAAGTCTTTACACTCTCTGATTTGGGGATGGTCATTTTAATGAGCTAAATGGCTAGTTCAGTTGCCATGGAATTCATCCAAATAGTCACTGATAATCAGATCATCCCATATAGCAATATAACTCCTTCTCCTATTCCCCTCCCTGGCTTTTGTTTTTTTGTTTTATTTATATATATACATTTTTTATTTTTATTTTTTTGTACCAGGGATTGAACCCAGGGGTGCTTAACCACTGAGTCACATCCCCAATCCTTTTTTATACTTTATTTAGATACAGGGTCTCAGGAGATTAAGGGCCTCCCTAAATTACTGAGGCTAGCTTTGAACTCATAATCCTCCTGCCTCAGCCTCCTGAGCCACTGGGATTACAGGTGTGTGCCACCCTGCCTGGCTGTTATTTTAATTTTTGAGAGCCTAACATATAGGCCCACAGTTCTCATCTGGAGACAGTTTGTGCCCTAGGGAACATCTGGCAATGTCTGGAGATATCTTAAAAGGAGGAATACTGATGTGCAGTGGCCACAGATGGTTCTAAACATCCTGCAATGCATGGCTCCAGACACCAAACAATCATCTGACTCAAAATGTCAGTAGTTCTAAGATTGAGAAACCTAAAGCAGATGAACAAAAGTAAAGAGATGTAACAGACCTACTATTTTACATTGCTGAACTCCTGACTATAAGCCTAAAATATTTAGGTTCATGTTTCTCTAAATTCAACTAATCCTAATGACAGATATTCACACATGCATTCAGACTTTCATTCACTGCCTCATTCCAAAAAAAGGAGGGTGGGTGGAGGACTTTAAAAGATTTATAAAAATCAATCATTTATGCCTGTAATTTCAGTGATCCAGGAGGCTAAGGCAGGAGGATCACAAATTTGAGGCCAAACTTCAATTTAGTAAAATCCTCAACCCTGTCCTGGGCAGGGGCAAGTTGGGGACACTGGGGATGTAGCTCAGTAGTAAGGTGCCTCTGGGTTCAATACTCAGTACCAGAATATAAAAATAAAACAAAATCTCTGTTGAAATAAATATTAAAATGTTTTATATACTAAGGATAACCAAATCAGAGCAATATATAAAAACAGATTAAAACATAGACCTGCACAGTTAAGGTTTAAGAAGGTAGTTGTCTGATCACCGCAATTATGTCTGGGACTTCACTGTAAGGGCAAAGGGAAAACACTGAAAGAATTTAAGCTGTACAACCAAGTTCTTGGTATTTATGAAGATTACTCTTGTTGGAGAGTTTAGGTAAGGCAATGTGCAGAGACAGAGTCCAAATAAGAAGTTGCAATGCTCCAAATGAAGGAATTTGATAGTAAGAACTGGTTAATATAGAAGATATTTTGGAGATAAAACTGAACAAAACCACATAATTAAGCTAATAAGAAATGGTGAAGATGCAGACTGGACAAGGATCATACCTGGATTGTCACTGGCTTAAAGAACAAGAAGTTATTGCTGTCTAGATACTGAATATACCAGAGGGTGTGGGGAGAAAGAGAAATCTCATTTAATATATTTAATACCTCGAACTCAAAAATCTCTAACATATTTGAAAATGTCCTCACACAATTTGTTAGGTAAGATTAAAATTGGGGGATTAAATCTGTATTGGAAGCTCAGAATCCTTCAGGAAACATGAAGGCATAAATTTAGACTGGCCAGAATTCATGGGTATCCAGAAGTCACAGAAAAGGTCTGGGTGTCAGAGAACTTTGTTCAGAGTTAATGAACTCTTCAAGTTCCATTAGGGTACAGTGCAGTTGCTAGGACAAGAAAATGCAAGGAAAAAAGCAGTGTCTTAAAGACAGGCTGCTGCCTCCTTCCAGCCCCTACTAACAAGAACTATATGGAACAGTTCAAATCTGGCTTCCAAAGTCATGAAAATGTATTGTTGCTATTAAAGACTGACATATAATTTAAAATTCCCAAAGTGCTTTAATGGGAATTACTTTATTTAATTCATACAACCTAAATAGGGAGGACAGGTATTGTCATTGTTTCTTCACTGTAGATATGGTTACTAAGGCAATAAGAGGGCAATGTGTATTTCTCACTATCAGGCAGAGCATAAATGACATCACTAAGTTCTGAGCCAAGTGTTCTCATCACTAAAACCCCCTTCATCTTTTCAACACAAACACTCAAAGTCTGAGTACCCATAAATAAAAATTAAGAATGCGGTTTAGAAAACGAATTTTTCTTCTGAGAGAATTCCATGGATGCATTAAAAATAAGTAAAATTGCTTATATTTTTCTTTGTTTTGGAACTTTTTTGAGCACTACAGGGCTTGTCTTTCATTTCAACACACATTTTTTTTATTCATGGAAATATTTCTCAGTATTTACATAGGAACTTGGAAAAATAACAAATATTGTTAAAAAACAATAATAGGTTGTTTTCTGCATTCTACTTTTTAGTAAAGTTGCTTTTCATTTTGAACTTTAGATATTCTAACTTCTATACTAATCATTTGGTTGTGTTTCTAACAAGTAGATGGATAGAATTGGTTGACATCCTCTCTTTTAAATCCTGTCTCCTCAATAAAATCTTTAAATAGTTAAAAAAAAATAAGCATGTCATTTAAAGACTATAGCATAATACTAAAATGCTTCACTATATCATTTATGACTTAAGATGTTAAATACTTTAAATATTTATAATGAACACTCGTAATGTTAAGTAGATCGCTATTGATAGTAACCATCACACACAGCCTCCATCAAATTTTAGTATTTTCCCATGATAGTTTTATACTTCATTGCTAAAAGTATATTTCAAGTGACCTTGGATGTCAATTTGAATAGCCAAGGTTTCTGAGAGCAGGAAACGCAGAGGTAAAGGAACTTGAACACACACGTGCTCAGGTTTCAATGGTGCACTATCTGGAATAAAATTGATAATGACTCCAGGACTGCAAATGCTTTATCAGTCCCACAGGCTTAGTCGCCTCACACCAGATGCAGGTAGTTGACTGTATTCATTAATATCCTTCCCTGAGGTCACAGGTGGGGAGAGAAGGAGCTCCAGAGGGAATAGCTAGTGAAATAAAAGCAAAGCATATTGAGTTCTCTGTGTAAAGGAAGGATGCAGTTTATGAAGTCCTCATTGTCTTAAGTGTGCAAGTAAATTGAAAGTCAGGTCCACTGAAAGGAACACGTTGTTACTGGAGTCTTCCACATTCTTATTCCATCAAGGGTAGACAGCACTCACTCAGAGTAACTTTGCTTTTTACTTTCTCCTCCCTAGTCCATCCTTGGAAACTACAAAAGAGGATGTAATTTTTTTTTTTTCTGGAATTTCTGCTTCATCATTTTGTTTCCTATTGGTGAAAATCAGAATTTAAATGTAGCATTCTTTTATGACACTTTCTCTGCCAGTCTGGTTCTCAGAGTTGAGCTTAACTGCTTCAAGTGAATCTGTGTGCTGAAGTGACTCCCGGGGGGAAATACAAATCCTTCCAAGGCTTGCTACACAGCTTCAGCAACAAGCACCAGGGCCTCCTTAGCCAGTCTAACCTTGCCTACATATTTCAGAACGGAACCCCAATCTTCATGCCTGCACAGCATTCCCCTGGTGATTTGAGCAAGCCTTGTTAACAGTTTCATCTAACAGGCTCAGCAGGTTCAACATTTGATTATCTTTCCCTCAGGTTCGCGATCAAGTCTTTTTCCTTCGTTATGCACTGACAAGAACACTGTGCTCCCAAGTTGTGTGTGTGGGTAGCTTCACACACTGAACGTGCAGAAAATGTAGAGTTGACAATCTGGATAAATCTCTCATTCAAGGAATTTAATTGTATTATTGAAATTCAGGGCTGTGCCCCTGAGACATTGATCCGGTATTGTCAGTTTCAAACCCTGGGTGCACTAGCAGCATGATGATGTGTTCATGGAATTTGCAATTGAGATAATGAGGAATCAAAGCTTGTGACAGGATCACTAACTGACAGAAAACAGGGGAACCAACACAAATCAATACGGACCAGCCCGCCCGAGCCCGCCTGGCAGCGTGCGATCTTGGCAAAGCTCCTCAGGTTCCAATTTAAGAACAGGCTCAGGACTTCGGAGAGGGGCACAGTTGGATGTGCAGACTGGGGTGACGCTTTTGCTTTCCAAGGCACAGAGAATGTTTGCTCATAAGCTTTTATTGCCAAAGGCAAGGCGCTCTGGCTTCAGCAGCCAAATAAAACAAAGGGGACAGGAACAAAGCAGTGGAATACAAAATATAGGGGAAAGAAGAAGGAGAAAGACTCCTGGCACGATTGCTTTTCCTCTGCAAGACGCTAGATGTGATCTGCTCTGCTGAGGGAGTATTAAACAGTTTTTGAAAAGGTGAGGGCCCAATTTTTTTGTAAGGATGGATTTTAATCATGAAGTTAGATTTTTCTGAACTTCTGATTTTAGCTCAGTTTGGAACTGAATAAAGAATTGTAATTTTCATATAAGAGTGAAGAGAACAGGTTTCTAAGAATCAAATAAAACAGACTATTGTCCTATATATTTTCTTATAATTCAGTAACCTGTTCTCCCTCAGGTTACTGAAACCCTTAGAAAACTGAGCTATAACAAAAACATAGGAATCAAATAAGATATTGTAAAACAAATTTTATGCCTCATTCCTACATCTACTCTAGCAGAGTAATTATAAAAATTACCTGGAAGGTCCTTGCCCCAGCAGAACAGGCTGGGACACATCTCTCATCATGAAAGTCTTGATTTAGGCATGCTGCCATGGCCTAATTATGAAAACCAATCTCTTTTATTCTCAGAATATATTGGCTTGGATAATCAATTATGTGTGATTATATGATCACCCTGAAAAAACTAAAAGACCAATTCAAAATGAGGGAAATCTTCTTTTTACCAAATACAATTGAATATATAACAAACGATACCATATAAATTTTGTAGCTTGATGATAAGTCTGGAAAAAAAATATAAGTATTATTTCAACTTCCTCTGAGTTTAAAGAATAAATCTGTCTAAATGACATTAAGTAAAAAATCATCTTGTTTATGCAGATTAAGCCAGTACTTACATTACTCCTCTGCTGCCTTCTGTGCTTCACAAGGCATAAGAACCAGTTACATGTCATCACTGCTTGAAGAACTGCTGGGCTGCTGTGACTCTAAGGGTAAACTTTCTCTGTGTAATTACAGGGAGAGTATATTCCCATAGTAATAAAAATGATATATTATATTTAAATACTAGGAAAGCTAATCAGAGATATCACCTTAAACTTTCAGAAATAGCCTATCAGAAAAATCACTGATGAGCTATGTTTAACCTTTCTGATTCAAAATAATTAAAATATATACAAACTTCCCTGCTTGGTGATTAGAGGATATCTGAATATAGTTATCCAAATCATTCAAAGGGAGTTGGACTTTGACACTTGCAACCTTAAATTAACCCCACATCAGTTTGACATTGTCACTTTTTTATTGAATTAAGAGAAGTAAAGACTATGAAAATGACTTACTAAAAAATGATTTAGGTATCATCATATAAAGCGGGCCTTTTGATGAAGGTCAAAAAAGGTTCTTATCAATATAAGTTTATTTGCAGGGTTCTAACAAATGCTTTCAGAATTGTTTTTGTTTTTAAGCAATGCAATACTCTTTCATTTTAGCACTTTCACTGTACTGATCTTCTAGAAACAGACTGACATACTTTCACAATCACTTTTACTCATTTCAAGGGAAAACACCATATTTTCTAAAACTTTAGATTATCGGAACTAGAGATGATGATGACAAACCTCCCCAATGTACTGTATCTTCCTTTCCATCACAAACAACTACACTGAATTCTTCTAGAGCAGAAACACGGAGGTGTTTTCAATGTTTGGTACTTTTAAAAAACAGTTATAATAATTGAACAGACAAGAATCTTCACTGTCCTTCAAACTGAGAAAATAAAACAGTAAATTGCAATCCAATGTAGGAAATAATTGACTGACTAATAAATAATTGTTCACTGCCTACTGTCTGCTAGGCATTTACGAACACATAAGGGAACTAGCGAAGAATAAAATAGAGATGTCCCTGCCATTATTTTCATTAGATTCCTCTTATTTGGGAGGCAAAAATTACAGACAAAGGAAAGGCGAAATGACTCTAATTTTTCTAAGCTACTTCCCACTCCACCTCCACCCTGCCATCCTAAATCGAAATCATTAAAACTTCTAAAAACCTTTATTCTTGATATGAACTTCTAAGGATTTCTACTGAATATTAAAAAAAAAGAGCGATGCAGTGTAAAACCTCAAGGCAGTTGATGAAACAACAACAAAATAACCCTTGTTTTGCTATTTTAAAAAATTCCCTACCAAACATTGTTCAATATTCATTCCACTATGAAGAAATTATTATCCCATTGCAAAAATTACCCTCACTCCAAAATGACATAATTAGAAATTTTCAGCTAATCAGCAAGAGGTCTATAGTTCTAATTCCCGTTCATCAGTGCTATAAAAGGGGGAGATGTCAAGGAAAGGGGAACAGAGCTCTATTAAGCATTCCGTATTAGAAAATGAATACTGAAATTGATTAATAATTGAGAAAAGAATTAAAATTCTTCTCTTTCAGCCATATTATAGAGAAGATATTGCTATAGTTAATGGCAATTATGTGAAATATTCTGGGTAATGAAGCAACTTAAATCAACTTTGCAGTCCCTTCATATCACAAATAGAAAAAAATGCCATTTTGAATGTAATGTTACAATTTGCATTTAAGATCATAAGGAAACTCATCACTTGAACTAACTCAGCCTATTAGATAATAACAATTTCAGTAATTCTAAGTGTTATTATGATTAATACTAATTATAATATTCTATGCCTCATTTTCTTTAGTTTGACTAGCATAGTTTACAAATATTTTCCAATAGGCAAAAAGAGTACCTAAAACCACTTTAAGAGGGCACAAATACCGAGAAGGAAGGGGTGAGGCCATTAATGCTTCATAACATAGCCCCAATTATATAATTTTATTTGTATTTTTATATGACATTTATACAAGGCAATTAATTTGCTGAACCTTTACTCTGTAAGAATATAGTCTCTGGGGCATTATTTGTGCTGCAGGTCTTATAACAGTGGCACATTTAATTCTGATTGTCTGTATGTTTGCTTCCTGAATTTTCCATCGTTGAAATAATCAAAAGGCTGTACGCTAACTGCAGATGGTTTTGGAGAAGCAGGCCCAGTGAGGAGAGACCACCTTAAAAAGCTCTCATAAGGTTCTCCAGGGACCACCAATAGGCATCATATGTTCATAAAGGATGGTAGAAATTTGGGATAAACCTGTAAATTGTAAAATAACTGGATATCTGAAAAGCCAACATCAGTATACAAGTTGTCAGTTACTTCAGGGTTAGTTCTATCTAACTGTAACCATTCAGGTTTGCAAAAGAGATTTTGCTCAATACACAAAATTCTGAGGTAAATGAACAAAGTTATGTCAACATATACACAGAAAAAAAAAATTCAAAATTCTAAAGGGAATTTTTCTCTAAGTGGCACAATGGTATTCATGTATTTCCCAAAATGGGTAAAAATTACTTGTATCATAGCAAAATAGCCTTTGTGGAAATACTTACAGTTGTGTTTTAAAAATTTAGCAGAGTGTTTTCGAAAGCTTGACCTGGACTTTAGGAACAATATTTTCTGAGCAGTCAAATGCGAAATTGTTTCAGCCGTTATTGCCAAGTAAGTTTGACAGACAAACCATACTTACCTCAACCTAGGAATGTAAAAGAGGAGAATCACCAACACTTTCTTTGACTTAAAGTCATTAAAATATTTTTCTGATACTGGTCAAAGGTATTTTTCAATGGATTCCTATAAAAGTTTGGACCCTTTTCTCACTACTTATTAAACTGAGAAGGTAAAGTTGTCATTCTTTGAAAAATTCCCAAATTTCTTGAAAGAATCACTGCCAGCTCTAGATTGATGGAAGTCTTTGGGGCATTTTTAAGGTATTCTGTTATTTCTGTGGGATTTTTTTGGTAAATGTTTATGATTCATTCACATCCAGCTTCCCCAGCATTAAGTTAAGTGGACAAAAACAGTAGCCTGAGCTTGCTTTGTCATTTTGGTGTTCTATTTAAACAGATTTTGCTTTAACATAGTACTATTGCATTCCAGTTACACCTTCGCAGTCATTATTACTGATCTGTTTTTCTTAGAATGGCAAAATGAGAATTGAGGATTTGTTGCCACAGGGGGGCTAAAAAAATACAAGAATATATTTAATGTATACAGATTAATTAAAAAGGTATCATATACAAATAGTTTAATTAATTAGAGATCAATATGGCATTAATGTGTATCTTTTCACTTTAAAGAGCAGAATATATCTGCAAAAGTTTCCAAGAGGTTGAGCATAAACAAAGGATTTCCAACCACTATAAATAACTCAAGCGTATAAAAACAAAACAAATTCTAGCTTTCTAAAATGATTGAAATAAATTACTCTCATTTAAACTAATAATATGTAAGGGTGTTCATTCTATAGTAAATTTTAAGAAATTGCAGAAATTGTCACCATTTCCCTGCTTTGTAATTCCACCTGTCAATCAAACTTGATTTGGTCCACTTCCTATAACTTGGCCAGTTTCTGGCCTAGATCAGTTAAGTCTCTCAGCTTAATGCGGTCGGTTTCTCATAAAAAAGTTTCACCACACCTTTAATCTGTTCTTCTTTAGTTCTTTTCTCCTCTTAATTCATGGCAACATGGCCTCTACTTTAATAATCAACTGAAACAATTCATGGCCACAAAGAACTTCCTAATTGCCAGGTCCAATTTGACCTTTCAGCATTGTTTGGTATTGTTGGTCATTTGTACCTTTTGGAAAGATGCCATTTCCCTTCACTGGCTTCTGTTAATCTGCTGATATCTCAGGCAGTGTCGTGGCAGGAAATAGATGGTGCAAATTGGATAGTTTGAGGGGATTTTAATACAGGGACTATTTACAGAAGTGTGAGCCAAGGAGATGAACGGAGCAGTGCAATTACCCGTGATAATAACTGTCACCACTGCTCCGCAGGCACAGCACACAGGAAAAAGGGTCACTAGAACCTGGCAGAGCCCTACAGGAAGTGACCCCCCACCCCAGTCATGACAGACTGACTGACAATGTGTTGCGAATTCACAAGGATGGATGTGGGGTACAGAAGTCCTGAACTCCCTTTTCTTGCTGCTTTTATTTTTTTTGTTGTTAGTTTTGTTTTTACACGTGCTCTCCTCACCAACTGAGTGAATAATACCTAAAATTAGAGAACCATTTTATGAGGTCCAAACACATCAGCCTTCCCAAGCACAGGACAGGGTAGGAAGGGGTAGACACTGGATCTGAAAGGCCTTGCCTACCCTCTATTTTTGAGAGGTGATTTTCTCAGGTTTTCTTCGTCTTCATACTCTTCAGACATCTTCTTGACCCTGACATTTTCTTATCTTCAAACCTGTCTTACTAATTATACTTCGGTGGTATTTCTCTATATCTCCATTTTTAAATATATTTTTTGTTGTAGATATACAGAAAATTTTTATTTATTTTTATGTAGTGCTGAGGATTGAACCCAGTGCCTCACACATGTAAGGCAAGCACTCTGCCATTGAGCTACCGCCCCAGCCCTAAACATATTTTCTTAAATCAGTCCTACATATTCAACTATTGAAAGAATACATGTTTCTTGAACTCTACATCCCAAAATCTGAACTCATTTTCTTCCTATAAAACTGACTTTTTCAATATGATGACTCTCTCAGGCTAATGAACCATCCATCCAATCATGAAAATAAAAACAGAATCATCCTTGTCTCATTTTTAATTTCCAGGTATATTCAACTAATTCTAATGTTTTATAGATGATCTCCTACTGAATACTGAATTCATCTGCTCCTGTACACTGTGACTATCACTAGCCTAGGGAGTGTGACAAAAAATGTACACACCAGATGTTATGGTCTTGATATAAAGTGTCCCCAGAAGACTTCAGTGTTGAAGGTTTGGTCCCCGGTGCACTAATGTTCAGAGGTTACATTTTTAGGAAATGATCGAATCATGAATGCTCCCAACCTCAACAATGGATTAATCTATGTGATAGACTAGTAATTTGAATGGACTGGTGGAAGATGGTAGAAACTAGGAGGGAAGACCTGACTGAAGGAAGTGGTTTCTGAAGGATTAGATCTTGGAACACATCACGTTCTTCTCTTTGCTGCCCAGTTCCCCATGAGCCAAGCAGTTTTCTTCCACCATGCCCTTCACCCATGATGTTTCTGCCTTGGAGACAGCTGATCACAGACTGAAATCATTAGCCAAAATAAAGCCTAGCTACCTTATGTAGTGTTTGACAGGTGTTTTGGTCACAGTGATGAAAAGCCTAGTAACATGCCAGAAATGATAGAACACTGATTACATGAAAAGCTTACCTACTTTGAGGATTAGAGTAAGTTCATTCGGATGAAGGCATGTGTTACTTGCATCCTGAATCAGGAATAGCAGGTAACTGGGCAAATTGTAGAAGTACTAGACTTAAAAGAACCTTTGCTTGTGCAAAAGTTCCTAGGAGAAATAACAATATATTTGAGAAACTAAAATAAGTGTAGTTGGAGAGTGGAAATAGACTATCTTAAAAATACCTTCAACTGAGGCTGGGAAGGAGGAAGATGAAAGATTACAGAAGGCTCTGGATGTCTACTGTGGGTTTGGGACTTAATGCATATGCTACTCAAGCTGATGAGAAAAATAAAGAACCAAGCAATACACCCAAGAACATTATCTCTAAGCCTGAAAAGGTCTCAGAATCTTCATCTATACAGAGGGAAAACATGCATCCATACCCAGGTGAAGCTATACTTGTTACCAGAAGCGTCCCTCAAAGGCTTATGTATTAAAGGTGTGGACCCTGTGTCACTGTTGGGAGGTAATGGAACCTTCAGGAGGTGGGTCTAGTGTAAGCAAGTTAGGTCATTAGGGGTGTGCCCTTGAAGGCAGCATTAGTACCCCTCCTTTTCTCTCTGCTTCCCATGAATTGAACAGCTTGCTCTACTTTGTATCTCATGTCATGATGTTCTGCTGAGTCATGGTCAGAACAACAATGGTGCCAAGTGACTACAGACTGAAACTTCAGAAAACCATGAGCCAAAGTAAACATACTCTCTTTTTAAATAGATTTCTGTTAAGTGCTATGTTACAACAATGAAAATCTGACTAATACAGTGAGAAAACATGATCTGAACACAGATAACCAATGATCTTTTAAGAACAACCCAATTTATCTACTATTTACTTGACTCTCCAAATACAACTCACATTTGTGCTTTAAACACTTTTATACATTCAATAAGTCAGATTGCATTTTGAGTCAAGAATTTCTCTTTGTAGGAAATCTCATTGAACAGTGCACCAAAACTCTTGTTAAGTTTAGTATTTATCATATCTTCCTTCTAAAAGACAGGATGGAAAGATCATTTATCTGAGAGTTAAATTCTTAAAAATTATGCCATCATTTTATTAATCATGACCTTTCAGATTGATAATAACTAGGACAAGTCACTTAAAGTAGACATTTTGTTTTCTTTTAAAATAAAAGTTGAATGAAAGAAATATCAAACTTTTCAAGGCCTGAAATTCTATAAATGTAAATAAATCACAAATGGGATAATGAAATGATCCCTTAAAGATTACTATCTATCCTCTAAGTCCTGTATTAATTATCTTAAAATAAGTGAGCAATCATGAAAATCATCAGTTTCTAAGTAAATCAACATTTATTCATTGCAACATCATTTAGTCAATAAAGTTTGGCATCAAATCTAGATGAAGTACTTATCTGACTATTAGAAATGCTAGTAATTTTATAGTATATTTGTTCTAAATTAATACATTGCAGTAATTAATCTGCCTCCTGGAAAAATCTTAATCACATATAAACATATACACACAAATACAGACAAAAAAGAAACACTTGTTAGAGGCTATGTGTATTTTCACAGATAGATCAGAATAGAAATAATGAAAATAGTGGGGAAAATGAATAATGGAAAAGAAAATGCATTATCCTTTCTCATTTTTACATTTTAAACCATTTTAAATAATTTCTGACTTTACTCAATTTTCTTTTATAACCTCTTGACTTCAACTTACCACTGTCCAGTGGAGAATTATTCATCTCCTAAAGGATCCTAAGGCTTAATTAATAGAAGAACCAGCCAAAAGGATAAAGCTAGAGATATCAGAAGTAATTACAATTTAATGAAACAAGGATGAACAAATTACTACAAAGCCCAGTAGCCTAGTAAGTGACCTGAAATGAAAATTTGGTCATCAAACTGATAACCCCTCTCTTTGCCTACCTTTCACCCCGAGATCCCATTTCCTTTTACTTTTTCCCATTTCATTCTGTTTTTACTTTGGAGAATATGTGAGATCATAGCTATTATCACAAATAAAATAATAAAAAATCTATTGTGCCTCTCATCCTCAATACAAGCTCATATATTCAAAAGGTCACCATGAGGCATAATCTGCAGGATGGAATTAAAATTCAACTTTAATGAAGTAATTTACAATCAAAATTAACTAAAGATCTGTTTGGATGGACGTTTATTTTATTTCAGAAATACTATAACCTTTTATGAATATTTAGCATACTTTGAGGCCTACATGGAACTCATTACTGTCTTCCAAGAACAGTTTCTAGAGTGATCTTTAGCATACCAAATCACTGCTGCAGCAGATTTTAGTCACTGAAATTTAGTTTAGAAATTATTTGAAATGAAGGGAATGTTTACAGTCCCGTGCTCTTTTGCTTTGACAAGCATATTCACTTTTTATACTGCAGGAGGGGAAAAAGGGAAACCAAAAAACAAAAATTAAAAAGCAAACAAACAGTCATTGTTCAAAAAGTCAGTTGCTATCAGATGTTAATAACTGAAAGGAGAAAATTAACTCCCATCCTTCTCCTGAGAAGCAATAGCAAGGTAAAATTAACTGGAAAGGCAATCACAGTTCTATTCATACTTCTGTTGGGGCTGAAATGAAAGTCCATTCCAGAGTCCATCTTGAATTCCTCTCTCAGGATATGGAGCCTCTTTGGCACCCATCACAATATCTTGCTGTCTCACTGTACAATGCACTGAGGAGCATTTTAACTTTAGAAGGAGTAGGGAGAATGGATGAGAAAAATTTAACTGATAGGGAAAAAATTACCCAGTGCAGACCATGACATTATTTACAAAGCCATATATATTAGGAAGTGCATGATTTCTACCTTTCAGTAAGCATCAGACTAATTTAAACTTGCATTTTCTATTATCTAACAGTGTACTGCCTCTATAGAGAAATAAGCAATTAATTGAGGTATTAAATTTTACTCCAAATTTCTCAACTTTCTAACTACTTGTAGTCTAAGAAAGTAATTTGAGTCAATATCCCCAAATGAACAAACTGATTCAGTCATACCATAGACCATTCTTCAGAAGGTACCTCGTTTCAGAAATATATTGAAGGTAGACATAGTTAATCACATCCTTGAAGAATATTTATTAGATAGATAAATGATGTTAGATTGGACAGGTCTGATAATAGTAGGGAGGAAAATTAGGTTTAATCAAATCAGAAAGATGTTCCAATAAATACAATAAATGAAATACAAAAGTAACAAAATGAAAATACATTTGTCTATCCACCAATGTGTTCTGACTAGAAGAAAATTGCTGTGTTGCTAAGATAAAAAGGATATTAAAGTACGTTATTAGTAATCTCTTTAAAAAACAGATTATGATTGAATATTAGATTTGGTAAAGGTCTGAGACATCAAAAACAGCAATTGATACTACTTTCAGAATATGTGAAATGGAAATCAATTAAGACTAAATCTAAAATATTACACACACATACACACACACGGAGAGATAGATGAGCATATATATTTAGCTTATTAAGGATTTATATTGAATAAATTGTTATATCAATGGGAAGTCCCTGTACAACTACACAATAAGATATGTTTTCAAATTTTACACTAGATCATCCTTTCCGTGCAGACATGAGACCAGATGGAAGCTTCCGACTGCCATGTCAATACCTACAGAACACTGATGTCTTCTTAGCCAGACCAAATAGAATCATTCCATCTGCCATAAACACTGGGCCCAAAGGCCACATTTATAGATTGCACTAAAAAAGTTGAAATTATTTTTACAGTCAAGGCATTTTTATAGGTTCTGGGAAAAAGGGAACTCACTATGTGTTCTAAAATATTTGTTCTCTGGTGACTGAATGCATTTTCATGTATGCATGTATAAGGAAATAATAAAATAACCCTAATAACATTTTTTAGGAATGTCAGCACTAAATTAACTGTTGTGCTATTATTGCTTCCTTAGGGGTAAACTCTAGCTCATTCTCATTAGCTTCTGCATCTTCAGTCTTCCCACTATGATGACTGGTTTTAATTCCTTTTTCTTCCAGTCACTTGATGTTTTCCTTTTCCAAATAGAAGGCAAGGAGTACATCTCTGATGACCAGCCAGAAGATACTCAAGGAAAAGACAATGAGGCAGATAAAACTGAGCATGCATTTTTGCTTCTTTTGAAAATGAGATTTTCACATTGCCTAAAAATTCCATGAAAATCTGCACCCAGGCTTTTAGAAACTTAAAAGTCCAAAGATTCTAAAGCCAAAGGGTGACTACTGGCTACTAATTATTCCAAATTCTACTTTAATACCTTCAGCCTTTACAGGAAAGTAAGCATCATTGCCCTGTACGCGTAATGTCATTTGTGTTGAAGTCATTGCTGTTTGTAGTCTTTACCCAACATCTTTGCAACAGATCATGGTGGAAGGAAACTTCTTCAGGTTAGGATATGAAAGTGGACAAGTAGGAGTCATAAATCTTTACTTACATTTTAAATCCTAATTTCATCCTGGTTAAAAATATCAGACTTTATTTTGACTTTTGTAGAAAGATATGCATGCATAATTTAAGGAAGGGAAAAAGAAATAAGGATTTGGGGAGGTTGCTGTATTTTAAACAGGCACCACCTCCTAAATAATATTCTTGTAGAATCATTCAAGACTCCACTACAAGAGTAAAAGGAAAAATCAACTCTTTCTCATCTTTCCCTGTATTTAAATTCAACATGTTGGTCATTGATTCTTAAGCAGAACAAATAATCTATTGGCAGTAATTAGAAAACCTCAAGTACTACATAAACTGAAAGGGAAACAATCTTAAATGTTGTTAATACCATATAAATTTAAGTTATTCAGGAGTATTTCTACAGTACTCAGTATGAATGTGGCTGAGGGGAAAGAAGTACCTGGCCAGGCAGGTCAGCTTATCATTCCTAGAGAAAATTAAATCAATAAAAATAAGATGCCAGACCTAGGTCAAATTCTGTGGCAGACATGTTCATTAACCTTCTTACTTACCCAGGTCTCAAACAAATTTATCACCTAAAGCTGTTAGAATAAAGAGCCCAGGTATCTAATGATCCCAACCAGCCTGACTACAGTTTATTGGTGTGGATCACACTTAGAAGATCTCCGGCGTATTAATCCCTCCCAGAAATTTGGAATTAGGACACTGACTAATTCAGTTGTTTGACAGTGACATCCTAAAATGAAGGGTCTCATAGACCTAGCCAAAGTCAGAGCCATTGTGAGCCAACACTGCATACAAGTTGAAGTTCTGGGGAAACTGAAAATCTAACTAGAGGTGGGAAAAGGAGAAAAACAGAAAAGCAAATAACATGTCCATGTGGCTCTATGAAAAAGCAAGCATGCAGTAGTTCCTAGCTTTCTATTTCTAGCCTTGTTACAGCATGCCTGAACTTTATTTTATGGCTTAAAATTAATTATTGTCCCTCACAATACGATTCTTTGTGTAAGTCATTTAAAATTTTATTTTCTTCTGGCAAGTGATATTGGTCAAATTATGTTGTTGTATTGTGTGCATAAATGAATATGTAACAAAAAGCTCATCATTATATACAATGATAATACACCAATAAAAAAAGGGGAAAAGAAAATTTATTTTCTTTACACACATTCTGTAACATGTGAGCATTCTTTTCTTAAGGTTCTTCACACACATGGTCTACACCACACTACTATGTGTGCAAATTACTGCAATCCCGTTCTTTATCAGTTCAAGATGGTTTTAAATCTTGAAAGAATTATGCTCTTTAACCAGGCATGGTGGCACACACCTGTAATCCCAGTGGCTCAGAAGGCAGGAAGATTGGGAATTCTAAACCAGCCTCAGCAAAAGTGAGGTGCTAAGCAACTCACTGAGACCCTGTCTCTAAATAAAATACAAAATAGGGCTGGGGATGTGGCTCAGTGGTCGAGTGCCCCTGAGTTTAATCCCTGGTACCTCCACCCTCGCCAAAAAAGAATTGTTCCTCTATATTTGTCCATCATAGACTATAGGTCCTAGCATACTTATATACAAATCATTGCCACGTGAAACAGATTCACTGAATCATCATCTCTTTTATATACAAATCATTGCCACGTGAAACAGATTCACTGAATCATCATCTCTTGGCCCAATTCTTTTCAGTTAATGGTGGTTGCTAAGAAAAATATTCTAGCATAAACATTCTTTGTCTTGGCTTCCTCTGAAAGATGAACTACACTTACGACTAGATGAATTTGGAAGGTCTGTTAGCTAGTACTAATTGCTCCACCTCGATGACATCTTTACACATATGTCATATAAACAAGAATTTAATTAAGGAAGAGCCTATGTTACTTGGAGAGGCACCAAAGGAAAGCGCTAGCTTGATTTGTTCTAACCTAAGGAATAAAACAGTTAATGTAAGAAAGTAAGTCTAAAGACACAGACAAATACACACTGGCAGCTTTCTGAATGGTTTATAATGTGGCCATATTTATTCCTTGCATTGCTTATCTTTTCTTGGTCAAAACTGAAGGTGAAGCTCTTAAAAGCAAGAGAATCAACAAGCTTTCCTTAGAAAATGATAAAGATGCTGGGCAAGACTAACAATTTTTAAAGTTTTATTTTACAGAAAATAAGAACTCTAAAACAAATGAAGTGGAAGTTATAAGGAGAGAAAGATTGTGTGCAAAACAGAAGTCCCATGAAGCTCAGGTAAGCTTTTGTCCATTGTGTCCCCAAGAGACAGGTACTATTTAAATTAGTGGAGAAACCTCATTTAGTCTTCACACACTGATTATGAGAGATGTGATGGGAGGAGACTTGCCTATTTCTCCCTGGAATTAAATATGCATAATGAGAATGTTTCAAATGTGTGTGGTTTAATCTTCAAGCCCATCAAAAGTTGATTCATGTGTTTCAAAAATTCCTGAAAAATAATCTGCATTAAATTTAAGTTGTTATTGACAATTATAGGCCAGTTGCCCTTATTTACATATTTGACATAAAGTGTCTTCTGTACTGTCATTGTGGGATCAAAAGAGTCCAGAAGAAAGCTAGGAATGATGGTTCCATGTTCACTTCATACAACATCCCAAGAGAATTTATTTGTTCTAATTAGTTATCCATGATAGTAGAATGCATTTTGACATGCATATATGGATTATAACTTCATTCTTCTGGTTTTACATGATATAGAATTACATTGGTCATGTAATAATATATTCACATAGGATAGCAATGTCCCATTCATTCTATCTTTCCTATTCCTATCCCCCCTACTTCCCTTCATTCCCCTTTGTCTAATCCAAAGTACTTCTATTCTTCCCTACACACCCCCAGCCTTATTATGAATTAGCATCTTCATATCTCAGAAAACATTCAGCCCTTATTTTGGGGGGATTGGCTTATTTCACTTAGCATGAGATTCTCCAGTTCCATCCATTTACCAGTAAATGCCATAATTTCATTGTTCTTCATGGCTGAGTAAAATTCCATTATGTATATATACCATATTTTCTTTATCCATTCATCTGTTGAAGGGCTTCTAGTTTGGTTCTATAGTTTAATCATGTTGTGAATTGAGATACTATAAACATTTTATGTAGCTGCGTCACTGTAGTATGCTGATTTTAATTTCTTTGGGTACAAACCAAGGAGTCAGATAACTGGGTCAAGTCGTGGTTTCATTCCAAGATTTCTGAGGAATCTCCATACTGCTTTCAAGAATGGTTGCACTAATTTGCAGTTCCACCAGCAATGTATGAATGTAGCTTTTCTCCACATTCTCACCAGCATTTATTGTTGCAGTATTTGTTAATTGGCATTCTGATGGCAGTAACATGAAATCTCCAAATAGCTTCAATTTGCATTTCTCTAATTAATAGAGATGTTAAACATTTTTTGGTGTATTCATTGACTGATCTTTTTTCTTCTTCTGTGAAGTGTCTGTTCAGTTCCTTAGCCCAGTTATTGATTGGGTTATTTGTTGTTTTGAAGTTAAGTTTTTTGAGTTCTTTGTATATCCTGGAGATTAATGCTCTGAGGCACAGGTGGCAAACATTTTCTTCCATTCTGAAGAGCCTCTCTCTTCAGGTTATGATTGTTTCCTTTGCTGTGAAGAATGTTTTTAGTTTGAATCCATGCCATCTATTGATTCTTGATTTTATTTCTTGCATATTAGGAGTCTCATTAAGGAAGTCATTTCCTAAGCTGACATGATGTAGATTTGGGCCTACTTTTCTTTCTGTTAGGTGCAGGGTCTCTGTTCCAATGCCTAAGTCCTTGATCCACTTTGAGTTTTGTGCAAGGTGAGACATAGGGGTTTAATTTCATTTTGCTACATATGGATTTCCAGTTTTCTTAGCACTTAGCACCAATTGTTGAATAGGTTACCTTTTCTCCAAGGTATGTTTCTGGCACATTTGTCTAGTATGAGATAACTGTACTTATGTGGGTTTGTTTCTGTGTATACTATTCTGTACCATTGGTCTATGGGTCAGTTTTGGTGCTAATACTGTGCTATTTTTGTTACTATAGCTCTGAGTATAATTTAAGGTCTGGTAGTATGATGCCTCTTATTTCCCTTTTCTTGCTAAGGATTGCTTTGGCTATTCTCGGTCTCTTATTTTTCCAAATGAATTTCATGGCTCTTTTCCTAGTTCAATGAAAAATGTCTTTAGGATTTTGGCAGAAATTACATTAAATCTGTATAGAGCTTTTAGTAGTATGGCCATTTTGACAATGTTAATTCTGTCTATCTAAGAGCATAGGAGAGCTTTCCATCTTCTAAGATCCTCTTCGATTTCTTCCTTTAGTGTTCTGTAGTTTTCATTGGAGAGGTCTTTCATCTCTTTTGAATTTATTAGAATTCCCAAAAGACAATGCATTAATGCTTTATACACATATGAAAGATAGTACACTCTACATTTGTTATATGATGCAAGTGGCCAACATTGATTCACTAAAATATTTCAGAAAAAGTGTCTGAGTGTCTTAGTCTGTTTAAAACTGCTGGAACAGAGTACATCAGATGGATAATTCAGTAAACAAAAATCACCCTATAGTTCTGGAGACTGGGAAGCCTAATATAAAGACATTGGCATGTGGAAAGGGCCTTCCTGCTGTGCCCTAACATGACAGAAGGTATCACATGGTGGAAAGGCAAGGAGAATGAGAGAGTAGGAAGGCAGTCAAACCCATTCATATATGATGAACCCTCTCCTGTGATAATGGCCTTAATCTATTCCTCAGGGCAGAGCTTTCATGACCCAATCACTCTCTTAAAGGTCCCATCTCTTAACACCATTGCATTTAGGGATTAACTCTCTAAAATGTGCTTTTAGGGAACACATTCAAGCCATAAAAGGAAGATGCTTTGCTTAAAAAAATTGTTTCCTTGAGATGTGAGGCTCCTTAATCACTCCTGGCTTATAGTCCTACATCTTCTTCCTCCCATTGAGATTGTGTGAGGGAGAATTCTTTGGAGGTGATGCTGGCACATTTTTCTCTCTCTCCTGGGAGAATTTAACCTGTTAAAAATTCCTGAGCATAGAGACTTGCCTTTTAATTTCTTTCTCTCCACTTGGTTCAACCAAAAGTAACGACAAGTTTGGTTCTGTTCTGCAGACTGAAATTCGTCTTTGAGAGGGCTATGTCAACTTACACAGTGGGGAAAAGTGAGGGTGTGGGCAGGTTCATGGTGGCTGCCACTCAATCTACCTTTTATTGGCAATGTGATGTTTGGGTAATCCATTTGCTGAACTGATTTTAGTTCTGTATTTACCCCCAAATTCACCAGAAAATGGGGTACCTTTAGACCCTGCAATTGGTCTAAAGCAATGTAAATTTCATATAAACATAAAAAGGCAATTTTAGGTTGCAAATGCTAAAACATAAAATCAAGCATTTTGTAGAAAGAAATAAATTACTGATAACTTATAAAGAACACTGACTAATCTAATGTGATTTCAAAATTATTTAAAGAAACAGAAATTTATGCATAATTATTAAAGATTAAGAAATAGATACTTCATAACATTTGTTGCAAACACAAAGGCACATTTAAGTCCAGAATTATAAATTCAATTAATAATTAAAGGATTATGCTCATAAGGAAGGTATATATAAAGCAGGAAATGACTTTTTCAGGTAATTAAACATCTAAATGATGCTTTGCACCAAAAATAAAAAATAAAAAAGGAAAGTTTATTGTGACTATATTCCTGAGCCTGAATAATATTCTTCCAACACAATAAGAACATAATTCAATGAAACTAAAATAGCAGGAGAGTGAAGTTGCTTTTGCTTATGAGGCTCTGAATGGTTGGCTTGACTACTTTCTTCAAGTTACTAGGGATATCACGGAGACAGCAAGGAAGAGGTTAGGTGAAGAATGAAGTGAGGGCAGTTATAAAACTGGAATAATTATGAGAGGCTGGATTAAAGAAGTGAGTAATTTTCACTCATAATGATCTGTATAGAAAAGCAGTGATATAATTAGACATTTTAAAGCCAATAAGAATTTCTGGGTCATTTCTGAGTGGAGAATATTTGGATTTTATAACCCAGCATTGGTTAAGCCCTTCTCTTGACATAGTACAGCAATTATTCTCCCATAAGCCTTCACAGGATACAAATTGGACAGTGTACAAGTAATTACTAATGAATGTGAATATGCTGCTCGGTGATGAAATGTTTTTATAGAAACAGAATAAAGTAAATGGAAAAGGTATTCTCATCAACTTTGAATAGATATATCCAAAGATAATGTGCATACTACAAAAGATATGAAAAGGAGTGTTTCAGTAATGTGATCATAAAGGGTCATTTATAGATTTTTTTAAAAGGCTCTTTTTACTGTGATATGTAAGAAAATTGTATGGAACAAACAATAAATACACATTACAGCTACCAAGTTGGTATGGATGCTGAATAAATGTATTCTATTCATTTTAAGACTGATTTTTGAAAATCCCTGTAGTTGAAAATTTATAAAGACCCTCTGATATCAAATGAAATTGAACACTGAATTTCTTTCAGTGTAATAGTCTTCTTTTAAAGGGATGCTTAATTTCATTACAATTTTCTTGAAAATACAGTCTCAGAAAAATTAACAGAGATATATATATTTTTTAAATTGCTACTTGGTCATATTTGGTCCACCATCCTTTCTTTTTCATTGTGTATTTAATTTTCAGTCAGTTGAACCTGTAACCTCAGGATTTTTATGTGTTGTGGCTCTGAGGAGCTCTGCCATGCTCAGTGCAAGAAAAGGGTCCTGCACTTTGTAGCCTTTCTGACATAATGACAGGAAATGAGTTTTCTGCATTGGCCCAAACCCTGTGCACTCTTCAAAGAAATACAAATAAAAATCAGAGTTCAAAAAACTGAACATTTTCTATACCTAAGCTTTATGTCACAAACTATTATTTGATATAACACTTCAGTAATATAGTCTACCAATTCCAGAATTATGTCCCAGCTCTAACCACTGACTTTCTCAGACCATTATTTGTTCATTCAACGAAAAAACAATGCTGCACACCTTAAAGAGATGGAACCTACAGAAACACCAGGGCAGCCCAACAGTTAAGAGCTTGCTGTCTTCAATCAGACAAACCTACAATTCTTGACTCCACTCTTTTCAAGATGAATGACCTTGGGGAAATGTAATCTTTCTTGGCCTGTGCAGGTTATTTTGGGAATTAAATGAGAGGTCAATAAATACTTAATCAGAATGCACAGCTACTCCCCTTAGCTTCATAGGTTCTCTTAGGAGCTGAGGATATGCCACACTCACTATTAAAGAGTAGCTGATTTCTCACTATGACTTTATTCACAATGATTCTTTTTCTCTTGTTAGGTAGTCTCTATGCAATTTGAACCTAATGATAAACTATCAAAGTTTATAAATGATTTTATTTTTCATAAGAAACTGGAGAAGTCTCAACATTTAAGTGTAAGAAAATTACTCTCAAAATCTTCCTTTGAATGGGAATGAGAGTGGTTGAGTTACAATTACTCCACTGGGAGTTTCCCACAGTTTCACGTGAATCTGTATTTGGAAATATTCTGAGGCATAGGAGAAGTTTAAGAGAATTAAATATATCAGGTTATATGGTACCCTACAAGAGTAACATAACCTCATTCAACAAATATTAACTGCCTTGTATGAGGCAGGCACTGTTCTATTCTGAACGATAGTGACAGAGCATAAACAAAACAACTTCTCTCTGCTGTTAGAGAATATATTAGTATATAAGTGTGTGTGGGGGAGTAATTTTGAAGGGTCTGCATTTCACGGGACAGGATAAATTATATTTTAAATTAGTAAGAAAAGGATACATTATTCAATAAAAGGGACTAAAAAACTTGAAAGCAATTGGGAAAAAATATTAAATGATACCTATCTTACATATGTACCAAACAAACACAAATGCACACACACAAATCCAGATGGATAAAGATTTAAACATATAAAATGGAACTATGCTAGAAAAATACAGTAAAAAGTTATAATGATTTTAGAAACATAAATTATTTTCTAAGTATGAAAAAGTATGCAAAAGTCAAAGTTAAAGTCATATCCCACATGAACTTTTTAAAGTTTCCTCTGGAAAACTCAAGATAAGTTGAAATTACAGCATATTTTGGTTTTTTAAATAGATAAACATCACCTTGCAATGAAAAGGAATAAGACCAAAAACTCAGAGAAGTATTAAAAAATAAACACCTCATCTGTAGTTTTTAGAAAACATCTAAGAAAAGTTATCAGTACTGCTGGGTGGAAACCGTCAATATAAAGATGAAAGTAAAACAGTGAATATATTTTTTCACTCCATGCTTGAGTTCTGATTGGCTTATGTTGCCATTATTCTTTGATAAAAATGCATTTAATAAAAGGAGGTATTTACTAAATAGTTTTTAGGATTTGAGATTTTGGAAAATTAATTATAAATTTTAATCAATTTCATATTTAGTTAAAATTATGAGCAATATTCCCATTGAACTTAGGGTAAATGTCTAAATTGGTTTCATTTTTAAAATATTGCTTTTCAAAAAATTGTAGCAACAAATTATTGGATTAAATGACTAAGCAATGGTCATAAGTAAGGAAAATCTTTGAGTTATAACATAGGAACACCCTTATCTCCATGTATAAATTATAACTACAGTTCATATTTATTATTCTGTATTTTAAAATATAAAGAAAATAGGAAGATTATGGGATGTCATTTTCAAGCATCTCCTGGCTTCTAGTCAAACATGAAACATGAATTTGATTTGCTTGTATCACATGTCAAATAGTAGTGACCAGAGAGACTCTTTACAAAGAGAACAAAACAGTATTAATGGTATTTTTTCATATTTCTAATGTACGATTATTTAAATAATCAAAAAACAGTGACAATTCCAATGATTCTCAGAATTGATTTTATACTTTGAATTCAAAGTTTTAAAGATCAAGATGAATATAAAATTACTTGACCAGAAATTCATAATTTAGAAATATATACCATACTAAGAAATATTGCAAAAACCAAGGGTACAAGCAGTTCTTTCAAGGAACTTCAAATCAAGTTTTATGAATCTTTAAGCCAGATATGAATGCAATAATGTATACTGCATGTTTCAAAATGAAAACCCAAAGAAATCAAAATCCTACCAAAATCTATAGATCTTTGTCCTACATTTTATTATACTATCCATAATGCTTCACATAAGCAAATTTGGAAATAAGAGCCTTCAATCTTCATGGAATATTCAGGATTCTATTACAAAAGATAAAAGCTCAATCCAAACTATTTTAAGAAAAAAAAGAACAAGAAAAGGAATGTAATGAACATAATGGTTTCAGAAAGCATTGAATCAAGGAGCTAAAAGAATGACACCAGGGATTTCTTTAACTTTGTCCATACTGCAATTTGATAGACATTTTCTATACCAGGGACCCCAGTAGCTCCACAGTCTATTCTACCAGCTTTCAGAATCTAGTACAGGAGTAAAAACAAAGGACTAAGTGATCTTCCTCAAATGGGTTGCCCGAGACAGTCACCCAATGAGAGAGAACATGCTATTTCTTTGTACATAAAATGAAATTCTATGAACTTAAAAAAAAATAAGTTCTGGGGAATGAGCATTGCTGGAACATCATGGTCACTAGTCCATCCCATTCTAATTCACAATATGTCAAGTATGAATTGTATGCTGACCCCAAAGGCAATCTGAACCTATGGGACAGGGAAGGAGTGGCTCTTCATGAGTAATTTGCTCTGGTATTTTCAGAAGAAAAAGAATTGGAGGTGGACAGATCAAAGTCAGACTTACAGAATCCTCATTACTATGTTGCTTTATGCCTCCTATTCTTTTTCATCTGGTCTTCCTCCTGCAGCTCATCTACTCTCTGGAACCCCTAATTAATATCTTCACATTTTTTTTAACATCAAGAAAGGTGCTTACTTGCTCTTCCTGACTTTAATCTTGCTTTCTGTTATATGCAACCTCCTCTCTATATCAACAGTGACTGATGTAAAGCACAGATCTAATCATTTCACTATCAGTAATTGGGACTCAACAGATACCCATCCTCACATCTCAAATTCTTGACATATCCAATCTACCCATTCCTTCAACACTCAGTCTCAGAAGATAATTTTACCTCATGACATAAGAACAAAATTCAAAAATAAATACGTCAGTATAAATAAGTTGTTTGTGAAATGATTTTTTCTCTAAAAATATTAAAAATCTGATATGAAACTGAATCATTTTTGTCACCCTGATAAAGTATTTCCAGTACAACTAAGTTGAATATTTGTACAAAGATTAATTCACAGGAATACTAGGATGAGACAATCTTATACAATAGTATAAGACTCCTAATAAAGAGGATTCTTCGAAGTGTAGATTTGAATATTAATGGACTAATATTCATAGAATAAAAGAACATTGAAGTTTTTGTAGTTGTTATGATTAAACTTTAATGCATTTCTATCCATGTTTTCCGCTCATACAAAGAAAAAGGCAGTTGGGCTACTATTGTTGGCTTATGGACTCAAGAACATTTTTTTCACAAAATAAAACTGCAATAATATTCCCTAGGGAAGTTTTGAATTTTGAAGAACTTCAATCATTGAAATCATATTTCATCTCTGACAATGACCTAGAAACACAAAGGCAGGATCTATATTTAACTTGTAATATGTTCATTTAAAATTTGATCTTTAAGCATGGCTAGTGATGTTGGGCAACATTAACTTGAATTTTATCATTAAGGTGGTTCAGTATATACATAAGATGTCAGTGTGTACTGAACAGATTAAAAGATACAAAGCATTGGTCAATGAGATTATGGAAAGCCACATTGCCATATTGCAGTTTATCTTATTTTACTTAGAAAACTCTTAAAAATTCTTCAAGAAATATTCAGAATAACTGGTAAACCCTGGGCTAGAAGTAATAAAATACAGAAAGAAATAAAAGATATTTGTGGAACATGTGAAATAGATTCTTCACTGCTTTCTAATTTATTCATATGTTGATAATTATTAGGAACCTTGTTTATATTTTTATTATTCAGCATACAGTTGACAGTAATTAAGAGTAAGTTCTGAGGGAGAGGATTTCAAATACTGGCTACCATTAGCTTCATGCTCTTTGCAAATTACTGAACTTCTCTATGCCTACATTCCTCCCTATGTAGAATAGTGGTAAAAATAGTCCTACTTCATAGTGTCACCAGCAAGTTTATGTGGCATTCATACCAGGAAAGTGCTTAGATAGGATTGCACACACAGTAAATACTCTATACATACTAAATACCATTTTAATTATGCAGCCTAATTGAAATGGAAAGACTTCTTAGACTCCAGATAACAATTCAACCAGAACTACCATATACTTTAGAGATACAGGCTCCGTTTAAGTCCATACATTATATTAGTCTCAGAAGAGATACTGAAGTGATGAAATTTCAGAGAACACCTTAGATACACATGTTCTAATACATATACCTCCACTGTATCCTGGATATATACTCCATTTCTCAGAACACAGGTACAGTGATTGACTTTAGGCAGAAGGTGAGACAAGTCTTTTGTTAATAGCAAGAGAGAAAGCAAAGGTGTGTGCAGCTGTGTGTAACACTGAGGGTTAGAGATAGAAAATCAATGGGGGTTTATCTCTTGGCTCGTTTCAGTGGAAAACTTCCCAAGAAAGGATCATATGTTGACTATTTCTCCAAAATCATCCTCCTTTTCAACAATGACAGTTGTTTAACCCCACACAGTTTGAATACTCAACAAATAACCTATGGTTTTCTGTAGTTTCATTACTCTGAGTCATAGAATGAGAAACCAATAACTATAAACCAGTAAGACATTTTTACAGTTGGTGTCTTCCACCCTGATGGAACATCTAAAAAACAAAACAATTCATTCCTCTAACTCATTACTGACATGGAAGCACTTAACTGAACTTTGGGAAGAAAACAATATGACAATACTCACGTTTAGGTGGATGTCAGTTATTACCTTTCTTTTAGCTTATGAAAATCTATGTAGCAGTGAACCATAAATTGGGATAACATTTGAATGTTATTTGAATTCAATATCTATTCATTTTAATCAATTCTTAATTTTTATGATTATTCTCTATTTTTGAGTAGTCTTTTCAAACATCCAAATAATCTTTGAAGTACTTTGTTTAGTCTGGGGAGGTACAAAAGCTTTTATAATGAAACAGCTTGGCAGATTTCATAAGAATATTTACTATTATAAGATTTTTTCAGCAAGTTTTTGTCATTTTACATCAGATTAAAATTAAATAGTGCAAAGTCAAATTTATCCTCCCTTAAAAATTAACTTTTCTTTGTTCTTTATCTAAGTTCCCCTTCTATATATCCTCTTTGTACCTCAATTATATTCAGGAACAATATCACCCTTTATAAGCCGGGATGACACACCAGATAATCCGTTGTCTAATTATGATGACACACCAGATAATTGTGACAGTGTGCACAACAGGCTCATGTAGTAAATGTCAATGGAAATTTGAGGGTACAAACAAGTAGTCAAAAATTTTAAGAAAGCAACATGACTATGCTCTTCCATCAATCTAACCAGCAGGAGGATGATGAAATGAGGTTGCTGACTCAGATAGGAATCAGAAAGGTAGAAATCAAATTCATTCAAATATTCCAAAGGTGTTCTTTTATGAGGTTGGGAGAAGGGTATTTATACCATTTGCTGTGATTCTTGGGAGAAAAGGACTTTAGTGATTTATGGGATATAGGCCAAAGCACTACTGATCAAGTTAAAGTATGCCATTGCAAATTCCAAATAACTTAGAACCCCAAATATGTCTAGGTGACAGTCTATCAAGCTTACTGAGGCTGTTAGCTCATCTTTAAACTAGAGAAAATGAAGACTGCATCTTCCAAAGATGTTCACAGTAACATTTCTGGTCCCACATGCCTTTCTAGAATCTTGGTTCCAACAAAGAAGTCATCTATTTATTGTCCTCTTGAATCTAGGCAGGAATTTTTTTTTTTCTGCTTTTCTGCTTAGGGCATGATGCAGACAATACTACATGACTTTTGGTGTTAGGTCATAAAAGATGTTACAGCCTTCACCTGACTGGAAATAAGTCCTTGAGCCACATCAAAACTCCAGCTCTGGAGTCTACCACACAAGAGAAACCATGTGAAGAGACCACTGGGACTGCTTGACTCCTCCCGTACAACACACCAGACGTTAGAATAAAACCTTCAGACCACCACCTTACTGTAACCTCATAAAGGGCACAAAGCCAGAATCACCCAGCTAAGCCACCCCTCAATTTCTGATTCAGCGTAACCATGAGAGATAATAAAAATTAGTTTTAAGACACCAAGTTGTATGGAGATTTGCTATGTAACAGTAATTAATAGACTACTATGTAGTTAATTTATAAAAATTTGGAAGTTTATTTTAAAACTTCATCAGAGTAACTTCTCAATAAAAAGTAGATATTTAGGGACTGGGGATGCAGTACAGGAGTAGAGTACTTGCCTTGCATGTGTTCAATCCCCAGCCCTGAGTTCAATCCCCAGCACTTTGAAAAGGAAAAAAATATAGCACATATTTCTATCCTCTGCCTGACATTTTCCAAAAATAAATTTATCTTCTTCTGAAATAAATATTTCAACTGTCTGAAATTCTCTTTCAAGTATAATTTTTGGAAAGGATATTAAAACATTTGGTGAGGAAAGACACCAACCTTTTTCTGGGGCTCTTTCCTTTTAATACCTAGAAAACTAGACTGAATAAATAAATTATGTCTTTGTGTCCAGTGATTTTTTTTCCATTGGTTATTCTTCATAGTCTAATTCTACATAGAAGTTTTGTTTTTAGTTTTTGGTTGGAGTGAGGAATACTGTAATTACAGCAGCACAGAATACAATCAATTATCGCTAGTGAAAAATACAAATCACAGCATTCTGTAAACAAATCAGTAATCATTTGTGGCATAACAGATCACATACTAATGCAAAACTACCAGACTAAATACACTTCCTTTAGAGAAAGTACAGATCTGTATGTACTGGCCATGCTAAACAGAGTTAAAGTCAACTGAAACAGCTCCACACAAGGCATGGAACTTGTTCCTCAGAGTGAGAAAGCAGAAACTTTGGAGGAGAAAGGGGGATTGTCAAGTAACCTCACAGAATGACCTAGGACATAAAAATAATAAAACGCCAATGCCTAAACTTCAGCATCAGATTGTTTGCATTTGTGCTATATTATCTCCTTCCATGATTATCTCCTCCATAAACATGATTAAGACTGCCATATGTTCCAAATGCCATCCAGGTGGTTTCTCAATTTCAGATATTGAAATTGGTATGAATGTGATGCTCTATTAGGAAGTGAGATGGGGAGGGAAAAATGACAACTGCTTACTGTAGGTATAAAATTTGTTCCTGCCTCTTAAGTTCCACTTAGAAGTTTAGCACTCAGAGAGATTTTCCTGCCTACACTTTGAACACAATTGACTACATTGAAAATCATAGCACTCTGGGGATTTTATTAGAGATAATGCTTAACAATAGGGATAGCACAGAGATTTAAGACAAAAGCCTTGAACACTTCCTCTCATCTAAAAATCCCCTTTCAAATAGAATAAGGAAGGTATAGTCCCCCCACGTACTACTTCTATGTTTCAAATTAAGAAGTGGCATCTTGAAGGTGAGTTGGAATATATTCTTAACAAATGTTGAAAAGTCAAATGATTTGTGCGTAGGAAATAGCCGCATTGATTGCATTCTTCAGTCATGTACAGTGGTGGCACTATAGTCTATCTTGTGAGCATTAAAACCCATGTTTGGAGTTATAATTTGTTTCAAAACTGTTGGAAGCATTTTACAGCTCTGTATTTTGGCAGTTATTTCATGGTATACTTGGAACAACACTTCTAAGAACCATGCAGATCTAAAACGCTTATTTTGAAATTAAATATACCTGAAATCAAGTGCTAGTACAGGTTTAGGGAATCCTAATCAAGTTACTTAACCCCTCTGAGGTTTACTTTTTTTCCTTGTCAAAGCTGGATAATAGTACCTATCCACAGGGTTATGGGGACAGTTCAATAAGATCATTTTACTGATCCAAAGTAAGAAATCAACAGGTAATACCTCTTAATCATAGATTTCTTTTTAAAAGTTATTTTAAGTCCATAATATAACAGAGTGTGGAGTCAATCCTTCCTAATGACTAATACAGACAACAGCCATTTGAGAATTTTACCCTTTCAAAGTATTTTCACATGCTTTATCATATTGATCTTCATACCAATCCTAGACACTGAATATTTTTATATATCAATAAACTCTCTCTAGCTTTAATGATGAGATCATTGAGACTCAAAGAATTGAAGTGACTTTATCATTGAAACTCCGGTAGTTAGTACTAGAATCAGAACAAGAGCCTGAAGCCCAGGTTCAATTTCTTCAATAAACTGCATTGCCACTATTTCCGTAGTACAAATTCAAATTATAAAAAACAAACAAAAAATAATGTGAATCAAAAGTTTTAGTTTCATATGTCAAAGTTTGATTTGCAGTTAACTTGCAGTGATGCATCAGCATTATTTTGCACTTGTATCATTCCTGCTTTTGCCTTTCCTTGGGATGCCTTTGCTTCCTTCCACCCTTCCACACATTTCTGGTGTGCAATGCTCACTCAACTGTTTTTCCTCCATGATTGGTTCAGCCCCCTGAAGTTCTACATACTAGCTCTAAGCAGAATGGCTACACTCCATACCTCTCAAAGACTAAGGGGAGCACACCATATGTCAGAAGACTCTGATCTACAACCACAATGTGGTTCTGCATCACTCTCTCCTGCTCAAGTGAAGACCTGGCACCTAATCTGCAAAACTGTATCTGGAGTACTGGACTGAAACACTAGGTGAGTAATGGGTTGAGCAATACAGAAAACACTGCACACTTTATGAGGTTCAAAATACATAAAAGTTTCATACTGCCTTTCTGATTAGAGCATAAGCTTGCTTTTTATTAGATACGTGTTTTGCTTTTCTTGATCTTGCTTTATGGTAGAATCAGCTCATTTGCTGACCTCTGTCTTCTTCATCCTGAATATTTCATCTTAAATGCTGGACTGGATGTTCAAAAAGATCCATAATATAGAGCAGAATTTAAAAGGCAAAGAGTCAAGGGTCCTTGGAGAATTTTGAGTAGGACAGTCAAGTAACAAGGGCACTGGAAGCTACAATTAAGTAGCCTTGAGGAACTGTAAATAGTTGATGTGAATTGCAGTCTCAGAGGGTCAGTCTCAGAACTGTGTCTGCAGAGCAAGGAATGTTTTTTCATAGATGATTTTCTACTCAGAGTTGTGTGGCACATGTATTATGTGCTTCCTTATAATTCATGCTATAATGTCCTTGAATCTCACTATAGCCAGAAGAATATAGATAATGCACCCAAAGAGGTAGGCCTTTGTATGCCAGCAACCATCTAACATGACTAACTGCTTATTTCTTATCTTTGATTTATTCACTGCTTTATTCATCAACTCTTTACCATTTACAGAGCAAAGAAAAAATAAGGAAAATATCTTTATAACCTTATTTTACAGAGCTAGAGATATAATGATTCATGACTAATACCATATCTCACAGATACTATTCCAAGAATCTCCCACACAATGGTCTCTGTGAGAGTAAAATTTGTTGCTAGCTACAATGGCAAAATCTTCAAGAGCATGGACAGGGACGGTAATGATTACTGAAAAACTTAATAAGATGCCAGTCTTGTTATATCACAAAAGGATTTATGCATATGAAGCATGATCAAAGACATTTAAACGGAGGCTTTCCCATGTAAGTAAAGTGTGCACCCATTTTCTGAGCCAAGAAGTGAGAGGTAGATCTTGATCCTCTATCACCCATCAAATTTTTTTAAGTACTTTCAGTTGTAACTCCAAAACAAACTCTAGATCTCTCTTTCTCCCCTACTTCCTGTGCACTCCTGAGGGGCTTGCCCAAAACACCTCCCCTGACTTGGATGGCCTTAATCTCTTCTCTTCACTGTCACTTCACCATGATCCAAACTCTGCACAGCATTAAAACTGTCCTGCCTTTGGTAGTCTGGTCCCTTCCTGGCTCTATGACTCTTTCTAGTATTATCCTGGTCATTTTTTTTTTCAACCTTCTTTGAACTTTTGAAACCTCTTGTTGCCTGTTGGTTCTCAACATTCCTATAGCTTTGCACGACTGACTCTTCCACTCACGTAGGTCTCCTTGCAAAGTCATCTTTCTCAGAGTACTTCATGCCAAGTCATTCTCTATCACTGTTTTACCTCTGCTGTTACATTATCTGACATTATGTTTGTCTTGCTATTATCCATGTTTATATTTTTATCTAACTGCATCTAAAATACAGAGTATCTTGTTTACTTGCTATTATATGGGTTATAGCATACCCTAGTAATCAATAAATATTCTTTGAGTGAATGAAAGACCTCTGATAAAGTATAACAAAAGAAGGTTAAAAAATCAAACTTTTATCATAAACACATTTTAAAACATTTATTATTGACAATATTTTATGAAACATACTAATATTTGTTATTTTGTCATACTTTTTATGTAGACATACAAAATAAAGGTTTAGTCAAAGTACTTTTCTGAATATATATTTATTAATGGAATGATTAAGGAAGCAAAGTTTGATTGGAAGCATTACCAAAAGACATGGTTAGTTGAGCTTGGTTTCTTAATGAGACTTGTGAAGTGCAAACGTATTTGAGAATGCAAACATACTTTTAATAATTAATGATCATTAGTGTCCTCTAATCAAGACAGAACTTGTTATTTAAACAAATAATTATCTTTCAAAATTAAACGGTAAGTAGGAAGTTAATTCAGATCTCTGTTTATTTTTCTCTGTATTGTTTTCAAACAGGTAGCAAATGCTCCATAGGTAAAAAACAAGCAACTATGCAAATACTTGCACCAATCTGCAAATAAACTAATTGGCCTTATAAAATATCAACAAGCATTCCATAACCTGAGGACTGTTATGTAATTCTAAAGAATCCAAATTTATATATATATATATATATATATATATATATATACACATATACATATATATATAATTAAACATTTGCTCTCTCTCTTTGCTTTCTCTATTAATGGAAGTTATTTCTTAATCTGAAATTTCAAAATCACTGACTTTAATAGTGAGAATGTTACATTTATCTCATGTTTTCGTCAGATGGGATACTCTCATCATCCTTTTTTTGTGACAAAATATCAGAAACTGAGCAATTTAAAATTTACTTCTCACAATTCTGGGACTGAGAATTCTAATGGTGTTGTCACCTGGTGAGGACCTTCTAGCTACATCATTCCATGGAAGAAGGTTAGAAAGTGGGTAGGGAAAAGGAAGAGAGCTCACGCACATGAGAGACAGCAAGACACAGCTGAGCTTACTTTTATAACAAATGCAATCATAAGACATTCACCCTAGAAATTGTGACAGTCTTATCATGACCACAGAGCCCTTATGACCTAATCACCTCTTAAAAGTCCCACCTCTTCACACTGTTGCATTGTAGATTAGTTTCCAAAACATAAACTTTGATAGGAATATTCAATCTATAGCAGATATCTTAGTTTTAGACACTCCTTAATACATATTCCATATTTGGACTATTCATACGGACACCAAGTTCTATTAGATATAGGAAGTAGCCAGAGGCAGAAGGCTATCACTTGGGGTCACATTGACTTTGTTTCTTAGTCTATGATCTATTGGCTTTGTGACTAGACAATTTCAGTTCTTCATGCCTACATTTCTCATCTAGGAAATAGTAATGAATCCCATAAGGTTACTGTAAAAATTAAGTGAAGTGGTGGCTTGTAGAAGGTTCTAATACAACATCTGGTGCACTGTCCTCTCCATCCCTTTGGCTTTCAGTTCTGACTCCAGCAATGTGGACTTGTCAATTCATGCACCAAATCCACACACTGTTTTCCACTTTGAAATAACAGCATAATCACCTATGTGTTCTTTAAAAGTTCATTAAATCAAAGTCTAAGATTTTCAAACATACCAGAAATCAGCCTGATCATTCATGTCAGAATGTTTGCTTCAATATCTCTGATAATCTCTTCTACATTACGTTCTCTCTCTCTCCCATGTATACATGCAAAATAAAATATAATTTGATTTTAAATATGATTTAATTTTTAATATGACTTCCTTGAGAAAGTCACCACTAGTCCCATCAACTGATAAGTTTGCTGGAAACTCAACCTGTACGGTGTACATATAATGTAGGAGGCAATGGTGATCATTTTAAAAAGACACATATTGAGAGTTTTAAATTCTCAAATGTCATTTAAAATGTTTTAACTCTAACACAGATCACCTGCATCTGAAAAGACACCTTGGGAAACAGAACACTTCAGCACCATGGAGACTCTCAGCTTCCTCCGGCCCACTTCACTAGTAGAGTAGGACCCATGGACCAGAGAGCAAAGGACTTTCCCTCCCCTGGTGAAACCCCTTTCTCTTTGGTTCCACTTCTTGAATCTACCAGAGTACAACTTTAGTTGGTTCTTTTCACATTTTGTCAAATAAGAATAAAACAAAGAAATATGCAGTTGAAAATCCTTTTGTATTTGAATGGAGAACTGTGTATTCAGGAATTATCGCTCATGCAAACTGAGATAGTCATCAATCACAAGTGCTCCTTTGTATCTACAGCAACTTATTACAGAGAAAAGAAGTATTTCTGGATTCTGAGAAATTTGCTGTCAAAAATGCTACACAGAACTCCTTTCCTTTTTTAATTTCCTGCTACCATCTGAAGGGAGACAAGAAGTAGAGGAGATGATTTTTTTCCTTTGCTGTGCCCTGAGAATAGACAGGAACTAACACTAATCTGCAGAGCTACTACTTAAATCAAAATCCAGAAATGATGTATTTTTATTCTTTAGAGTAGTCATAGTAAAATATATATGAGACTTTATAAATATACACATGCATGTGAGTTTTGTGTGTATTCAATTTGATTCATACAAAAATTCTATTACATTTCAATTATGAGAGAACCAGGGAGTTGGGACAGGAACATAGAGCTTCTGTCCGTACATCCTACATTATTTCCTTATTATACTAATCTAATTTATAGTAAAAAAATGAGGTTCCATTGAAATAATAAAGGATTTAAATAATATTTCTTTGTATGTACACACATACATATGAACAAAAAATTTGTTTTCATATCCAATAATCAAGAGTTTGGATTACCTTTTGTGATTTCAAACAATATTTTTAGTACTTCACATAGACTTACTTTTAATCTCCATTTTCCATATGAAAAACTTTGAGAAAGATACAACAAATCACCAATCAAGGAAACCTTATATACTTTTGGTGGGAAAATAAATCAGAACAATTACTATGGAAAACAGTGCAGTGGTTTCCTTGAAAAATTAAAAATCGTACTACCACATGTTCTATATCTCCCACTTTTGAGTATACAGCCAAAGGAAATACAGTGCTATCTTGGAGAAGTCCGCACAATCACTTTCTTTGCAATAGTATTTATAGTAGCCAAAATATAGAATTGGCTTAAGTGGACACTGATAGATAAATGGATTTAAAAAGCAATGTGGTTTATTTATAAAATGGAGTACTCTTCAGCCTTAAAGAATGAAATCCTGTCATTTGCAACAATATGAAAGAATCTGAAGCAGGAGGAAATACAGCCAACAAATACATAAAAAATGTTCAACATCTCTAGCAATTAGAGAAATGCAAATTAAGACTACATAGATTTTACCTCACTCCAGCCAGAAAGGCAACTATCAAGAATACAAGTAACAATAAATGTTAGTGAGGATATGGGGAAAAGCGTACATTCAGATATTGTTGGTGGGACTGCAAATTGGTGCAACCACTCTGGAAAGCAGTATGGAGAATCCTCAAAAAGCAGGAATGGAAAAACCATTTGACCAGTTGCACAACTTCTGTGTGTGTGTGTGTGTGTGTGTGTGTGTGTATACACACATATATACATATATTATATATATATAATATATATAAATTATATATATATATACCTCCAGAGGAGTTACAAATCAGTATACTACAGTAAGACAGCCACATCATTGTTTACTGTAGCTCAATTCATGATAACTAAACTATGGAACCAACCTAGGTGCCCTTCAATAGATGAAAGGACAAAGTAAATGTGGTATATATACACACTGGAATACTACTCAGTCATAAAAAATAATAACTTTATGATTTGCCAGCCAATGGAAGGATTTGGAGACTATCATGCCCGGTGAAATAAGCCAATCCCAAAAAATGGAAGGTCAAATGTTCTCTTTGATGTATGGATACTAACACACAACAAGGTAGGGAGGGGAAGAATAGAAGTTAAGTGCATTAGACAAAGGGAAATGGAGGGCAGATAAGAAAACGAAAGATAGTGGAATGAATCTGATATCACTTTCCTGTGTTCATATATGAATACACCACAGTGAATCTCCACATCATGTACATCCACAAGACTGGGATCCTAATTAGAATACGATATACTCCATGTTTGTATACATATGTCAGAATTGACCCTACTATAATGTATAATTAAAAAGAACAAATTTTTAAAAAAGAAAAAATAAAACAAGACACAGAAAGACAAATACTATGGGATTTCATGTCAAATACAAAAAAAGTTGAACTCATAGAAACATTAAAATGATGGTTGCCAGAGTCTGCCTGTGGGGTGGGAAACAAAATTTTGGTCAAAGGATACAAAGTTTTAGTTAAAATAAATTGTGGAGAGAGACTGTATAGCATGGTAATTATGGTCGTCAACAACAACATATTGTATACTTGAAAATTGCCAGGAGGATAAGCCATAAACATTCTTGCCACAAAAAAATGTGAGTTGATGAATATTAGCCTGCTTTAATCATTCCACAATGTTTAAATATGATTATTGTCAATTATACCTCAATGAAGCTGGGAAAAATAATAAATATCAATTTTTGCCAGATTCTGTGCCTAGCTACTTTTTATTTAGTAACACTTTTTAATCAGTTTAATTCATATTAATGCTTCCTTTGATACTGCTTACACTCTGTCCATCATTCACTCAATGAATATTTACTGGATACCAACTATATAAGAAGCAGTGGTGTGGGGTACACAGAAGCACACTCTCATGGGATTTTACACTTACTCTATTTGTAACATGACTCATAATTTTATACTATCTACAATATTTTCTATTGTATTACTTTAATATCATTACTCAAAAAATCTCAAATAAGTGTGTATTTTGACTCATAAGGAGCTCAAATGAAAGTAGATTAATACTCTGAGGACCTCATTGCTATTCCATATTGAACATATCTGATGCACAGCTATTATTCACATAATGTCAAGGTTATAAAGGAAAAGATACTCAGGTTTATTTATTCCTTTGTTATTTTTCCTATAAATTTTCTATCACTTAGTCTAATTATAGTTTATTCTCTTGATTTTTTTGTCACGATCTCTTACTATAATGTAAGATAAATAATTATGAAAAAAAGTAAGGTTGGGACATAAATGAGAAAACAATATAGTAAAATCTTGTTACTCCAATGCTAGTACATTCAAAATAACATTCAAATTGAATCAACAGTTATTCCCCAGTCAAATAGATATGGTTTTCTCATTAAAATTGTTCATTTAATACAAAGCATGCATTATGAATTATTTAAGGCAGAAATTAGGTCCCAAGAGTACTTTGCATTATTAAAGAGGTAAGAATAATTCCAAGATATGCCATGAAATAGCTGTATATCAGCTACAGTGAAAATGTATCTGTGAACCACTTGAGGCTGCAAGATTTGGTACATGAGAATCATTTATTCACCTCTTTAAAACAAATAGGCAAGACAATTTTTGTAATTTTGCAATATTTTTCAGGGAAAGATATCATTCATTAAATGGTACAGGATTATTTCATTTTAATAATTAATAATTTGGAGAAGCCTTCTTTTAACTGTCATCTAATTTTTCAATGAGAATTTTTGTTTATCATCTCCTTGAACTTTTAAAAACTAAATTTCCACTGTGACTGCCATGCTGATATTCTGGAGAAAGAAGAGAATCTTGCTGTTATGAAAGGGTTCTAAATATTTGGGTAAAAAGACTGGAAGACATAGCATTGCATTTTGAAGAAAAAAAAATCCTCATTTTTGATAACTTTGAAGTGGAGCTACTGTGATCTGATGCTCAGAGGATCTTTGATGTTCATTCCAAATTTAATATGATTTTAATGCTTAGGAACCTGAGGGTTAGTCATGAGCAGGTGGTTCTCCCAGTTATTTGGAAGGCTGAAGAAGGAGGATCGTGAGTTCAAGGACAGCCTGGGCAATTCAGCAAGACTCTGTATTATGAAAATACAAATTTATGAGCATTGTTTAAAATGTTAACTGTACCATCCCATTACAAAAGGAAATCTTGTTTTCATCAGAATCCCTGGGAGCACAGGTGGCATTTCTCTTTTAAAACAGTAACCATGGTGGGAGCTAACACTATCAGGGCAAGAGTTTAGTGAAAGATTCTCCTTTTGACCCAGGATGTGTAATCGTTGAGAACAATTATCCCTGCTGTGGTCCAAGTTGTGTCAACATGACGATTCATTTGGGAGATTTGGAAATCATTAGAAAAGGTCTGCAGTATTTTATCCCCCTAAGGACCATAATGCACTATGTCACCATGGTGATTTATGGCTTCTCCTGAATTTCCCTGGAATAGATTAAAACATGTACAGCTTAACATTCTATACTCTTTAAATTAACCAGCCTAAGTATCACTACACGATTCATTTACAACACAGAGAGGGGTAGATTTGAAGGTCAAATCATAAAAGCATATAAGAGCAGAATCTGTATTTTATAGTAATAATTTATATAATGAAAACTACAATTTTAAGGAAAGCAAATTCAATTCATGAAAGAGGCAAGATGGCATTAAATTTGCAATTATAATTCATTAAGACGGGCATACTTTCAGTAAGTATTTTTGGTAAATATCTTGTGAATAATTTCTTAAGTGCAAAAGAAAACAAAGGTATCTGAAATAGGGCCCCATCCTCAAAAATGCACACTAAAAATATTTAAGAATTTCCCCTACTCTCTTATTTGGCTCCATTAAACCAAAGTAAAAAAAAAAAAATACAAAATACAAAAAGCCTCTTCCATCTCTTCCCAGAACTTCCTTTTGAGCAGAGCTAATGCTATTCAACTAATAGCTAGTAAACCCCATTTTATGCCAGCCAACTGAAATCCTCTACTCCCCCAAATACATGTCAAAAGAAATGGAGAGTCAGCTCAAGTTCTCCTAGGAACACCTGGGGCTGCTCACAGCAATAATGCCTTAAAGGGGCCAGGAAACATCTTTCCAATCTCTTCCCAAGGAGAGAGGGTCTTTCTCCTCCTCTCTCCCTGGAAACCCTTCAATTGTTGTACTTCCACAACTCCTGCCTGCTCTCCATAGCACAGTCCTGCACCAGAACACTTTTACTTGGTGATGTGAAGGCTGGCTTTACAAAGCTCCAGAATCAAATCAAAGCCCTGTGTAGAGGTTCTGTGGAGGTTATAGGGGGACGAACATAAGGAAGCATGTCACTTTTTAGAAACTAATAAATGGAAAGGAGTTTGTCCCTGGGTACACTTAAGCAGAAAATAAATACCCATTTGGTGGTGATACCAAACACAGAAATATCCAAAACAGATTAGTCTGTATTGGAAGGACTTTATTCTTTTTCTCTTTCTTAGTTTCCCCACATACAGCAAGCATTAAATTATTAGTTTGGGTTTGAAATGAATGATGCACCTGCTCTCAGAGTGATAGAGAAGGGCATAAGGGGACCATGCACTGTGACAGTATCAGCCTCCGTTGTTAATTTCTTCTAATTTGCACTTGACTTTCTAAGTCCCCTTTTCCAGGTTTAAATTAACCACAGTGGATGGGTTCTCGACTCACGTTCCTGGATGATTATGATCCAAATTCTTAGCCCCCATCTGTCACCACAGGTTATTAGACTGGGTTCATGTTTTCTGGTTGTCTGGAACTTTCAGGCCCTCACATTAGCATTTTCTTCCTTCCTCCTCCTCACCACTATTACTGATTTAACACAACTCTCTCCTGCTGTCCTTTATCCTTCATGTTCCCACCCTTGCAATTCCTTCACTCAAAGCACTTCATCCCTGTAGCCCAAGACCCAGCAGGCTAGAGTCAAATGCTTTTTCTGGTAGCCTAACACTGTGAATAAAGCTTTGGTTCAGTTCACCCAGATTGTAGGGTATCAATTAGGGAATTGGCTCAATTTTAGAAGCAGAAACATACTCTTCACCGATTTCTACTACCACAATCATAATCAACATGCTTATTTTTCCAGCTTTGGGTCAAGCAACCATGGCAGAGAGAGACAAAGGAGGTTGCTTTGGTATTTTTTTTTTAATTATTGAATAAATTCTTCAACCCTAAGTGTTTGCATACACCTGTCAAAAGGTTTCACTCAGCCACTCAGAGCTTTGCCACTTGAACTCAGAAAGCAGAACAACCCATGTTAAGGACAAAAATCACTGTATAACAATCCCCCAGATTATGGGTCAGACAGGTGGGACAGGGAGATGACAGCAGTGTTAGTGGCCCCTCATCACCCTGTGTTTGCAGGGTTACACTCAAATGTAATTAAGGGGCTGTGCCTCTGTGCCTCTGGTCTCAAGGTTAATTAACCACAGGAAAATGACACCTTTAGGTGTCCTGTACCATAACAGCACTTGCAGGGAGAAGCATGATTTTAAATTGACAACACTGACACGGTCAGACAGCGTAGTTGAAACCAGCAGAGGTGAAAACAAAGACTGACATAGGTTGCTGCACTGCCAACAAGATGGAAAAAGGACACATCCTTCCTGCCTTTGGGAGAGATAATACTTAAGCAAAGAAAAACTCACCCAGGATGCCTCACTGGTGAGAAACCTTCCATGATTGACAGGGAAAACTCTGCCCTCCGTGCTGCCCGCTTCACCCTATCCCACCAAAGCCTGGAATTCCCAAGCCTGACACTTCATCTCCTATAGACACTTCACATTCCCAGAGCTCCCCAGCTCCCTCTCAGAGAGCCAGCATCATGCTAAAGCCCCTACCTCTCACTGGAAGCTGATACCTTGCTTAAGTCTCTCCCCTTCTATTTTTGTCTCATTTAAAGCCCCCCCCCCCCCCCCCTTTTTCATAGTGGGGATTGAATTCAGGGGCACTCAACCACTGAGCCACATCCCCACCCTATTTCTTATTTTATTTAGGGACAGGGTCTCACTGAGTTGGTTAGCGCCTCGCTTTTGCTGAGGCTGGCTTTGAATTCCCAAACTTCCTGCCTTAGTCTCCCAAACTTCTGGGATTAAGTCTTGTGCCACCGTGACCAACTAAAACCTTTGTAAAAAAATTCTGCATCTTTATTCCAGTTATGAAGGTATGTCCTGACTGATCTGCTCTGGGATCTTGCATACCCATGTGACTTAGAAGAGATGAATTCAGAAAGAGAATTGATGGTCCTCAGCATCAAAGATCCTTGATGTTTTTCTCCAGGTACATCTGACTGTATATGGAGCTGGGCCTGCACTACTGGTTAGGTGTTGGGGATGGGTGGAAGGAATGTATTTCTGCAGAGTGACTGGCACCCAATCAGCCAGCACAGAGCTCTGCTTAGGCTTCTCTGAGCACTGATACAGTGTACCCAGCTCTCTCTTCAACCAAATCCCCTCTGCTATCAATTTGTAAACAGCTCAGCTCTGCCTGCATAATATGTGAGCAGGCAATGCCAGCGCCTGCCAGTGCCACACTGTGCCCTTCCCTGTTCCCAGCCAAGTGCACCTGCTGCCCAGGGCTCTGGCTGCTGCTGCTGCTACTGCTGTTACTATGCACTGCCATCGCCTGCCCTGCTGCTTGCAGGGCTGGCGGCACATCTTCAGCATGGGGAGGAATGTTTATTAGTTTTAATTGGTGGACACGGCTGGACAGTGACATTTGGGGAGTGTTGTGTCGTTCACCCTGCACCAGGTGCGGCTGCGATGGCAGATGTAGGTGGATCAACTTAGAATGCAACCTACAGATCATTGCCTTTCCAGAAAAATGCAGCTGCTGGGCTCTCCCCTACCTATAGGAGCACACACACTTCCTCTTCTTTTTAGTTCATGTGTTCTTTGCTTTCCTGAGTGGAGAGATTTCACTTATTTTGAAACACAAGGGCTTCCTTAAAAACAAATACACATCCTTTCTCCAAAAAGCAAAAACATGTAGTATAGAAACACAAGTACCTTTCTTTGTTTGACCCAAGCATCTCCCTGAGTTTACTGCCAATATTTTGTATGTTAAAGAATTCCTACTCTTTAAATGATCACGGACATCCACTTAGCAAATATTTTTACATAAAAATGTAACATTTTACTATCAAACTCCAAGGAAGTAATCTCTCCCCCTTAAGAATCTCAAAGCTGTGTGGCTTTTCAATCTAACAGATTGTTTTCACATATTTAACTACCCGTTGACTTTGCTGTTCCCTGACTCTTCTTCTCACAGGGTTCAGGCCATCAGAGTACTCTTTCCAAGCAGCAATGAACTTGTGAGTTTCCAGTCGTCTCCTTTCCATGCACTAGTCCTGGACAATGGTACAAAAATCACAATGAGGTTGGGCACAAAGCCCAACCTCAGGAAACAGTTCTTTCCTCAGATTCCTGGCAGCAAAGCATTGGCTTCACCAGACCACCAGAAACCAAGAACTTGGCTTGAAGTTGTTGCTTTATGCTTTAGTAATGGTGGTGTGTGTCACATATAGCTCCTACTTGTTTATACGTTTCTATCAGCCTCAGCTGCTGTAGGAATGAGCCCAGAGAGTACTTAGTAGCTTCCCAAGCACAGAACCAGCAACTGTAAAACTCTTCTGCCACCTAGCGGTAAAGCGATAGTGGCAATCACTGGGAAACAAACAGGTCTGTAGGGCCTAGAATATCAACTTGTTAAACTTTGACTTCAGTGTAAAAGGAGACAATTAAAACATACACCCCATATCCTCAAGTGTAATAATTAAGAAAGACCTAAAAGTAATGTTTTAATGATTTCAGATCTTTCAACAGTAGACGTTTTACATGCAAGGCCCTATACTGATAGCATAGTGCCCTGAACTGTTGATTTATAAAACAGTGACCTGAGCAAATAAAATCATTACATGGAACTTCTCCAGATTCTCGGGATTTTGTCTTTTTTCACACCATCTGTTGTTTAAATACCACCATTCCGAAATGGAAGGAGGACTTAAAGTGTGGTGGTTAGTGGAACAGAGGTTATCTTTGAAAAACATTTAGTCTGTTCACAAGGAGGAGGCACGAACGCAGGAGGTGGCACTGGTCCCAAAACACTGGAAGACAGGAACATTCTGGATCTGTGTGACTCACACTGTAACAATAATTAACAAATCCTATCTTCAGACAGTTTTAAATGAGGACACGTAATTCTGCAAAATAAAATAAATTTTTTTTTAGATTACTTCCAAATCACTGCTGAATGGGTCTCTACTATTGTTTCCACACAAGAATGCTGAGGTCTAATGAAATCCCTCTCTATATAATGGGGTGTTGATTCCCCTTCAAAGACAACAGGTTTTGAGGAAGAATGAGTACTCTGAAAGGACCTTAGGAAAATATTCTAAATAGCAGATGGCATGTCTCCTTATGGATGGCTTAGCATTCAACAGTGAGATTTAGATAATGCTAAAGGTATAGAAGTTACAGAACCAAATATCTTTTTCCCTCTCTAGAAATGTAAAACAAGAAAACAAAACCTATGCATAATTTATGGATGCCCCAGGACAGTCTTAAATTATGCAATCCACATATCCAGGAAAAGTTGCCTAATATATTCCTGAGTTACTTCGTGACACTGATCATCCCCATATGCACACATGCTATTTCTCAGACAAATTAGAGAAGCATGTCTGTATCTACCATGTGAGAAACATTCATTTCTAAAGCAAATACACCAGTGAGCAGGGAAGCACAAAAGACATTTGCTAACTAAATGCTTCTTTTATCAACTCAGTGGTCTTCCCTGCTCAGAAAGCTTCTCAAATGTGCATAATGGGATTAAAAGCACTCTCAATAAAGTTCATTACCTTAGTGGTCCTTCCTATCTTCATGTGAAATTAACTGTGTCTCCTATATGTACATCTACTTAAGGTAGTAATTTAATGGCAATAACATCTATATCTAAGAGGGTTATTTTCCCCTTGGATCTGCTTCACACTCAAATCTTTTCATGCTGCTTAGAATAAAAACGAGAAACACTGTTTTCCTTCTGTTGCAGGGACATAATGAAGAAAGTAAAAAAGAAAGAGAATTAAAGAATTTTTAAAGGAATAAACCTAGAAAAGGAAAAATGCCACAAATACATACTTTAAAATGTTTAATGGGGAGGGAGATGAATGGACTATATCTATGTTTGATTTGCATTAAATACTTTCTAAAATTTTTAATTTTTAATTTTATACTCCTCAACTCCTCCCTTTTGTCCCTTTGGCCCCCACCTACAATCTTGTCCCACCTATTTTTAATAAATCATGCTCACCTCTCTTCCAGGTGGATATTTTTATCCCATATTAGTTTCTTCTCTTATGAACAGAACACTGACATTTCAAATATTTTCTTCCTTCTCAAATATCACAGGAGACACTGATCCTCTGCTTTATTCCAGTACTAAATCCCAATGTGCCTAATCATTATTGTCATATTATATTTATAAATTGAGGGTGGGCCTGTGGTCATCCTAATGGGATAGGAGTTCAGCTAAGAAATGTGTATGGGGTGGGAAGCAGAAAGGACTCCGTGCCGGCAAGACAGGAACTTCCTTTGTATCTTTGGATATGGTTCTCACCTGTTCCCTTGCCCAAAGACACTGTACACAACTGAAAAGCCAAAACTGGCTCCAGAATCCATTTTCCTCCAACAGGGAGTTTTTTGCCTTTTATAAGATCATACTCAAAATTATCCTGTCTGAATCTTACTTTCTAAACACCTCTTACACTAACCTTTTATAATCTATTTACATTCACTGAGTTTAGTTCAGGACCTTAAAATTTTTCTCTTGAATTATTGTTACAGCTTCATAACTCTTCTATTTCAAATAAATCCTTTACTCTGCCCCTGCATGACCTTGTTAAATTTCATATACAGCAGGTCCAGCCCATGCTTAAAGTGCAACTCCTCAAATCCCTCTGCATCCACATTTAAAGCAAAAACATTCCCTGTGGTGAACAGGTATTTTCTGCTCAACTCATACTTGGAAATATAACTTCTCCTTTAACCTTACTTGTCTTTATCCTCTATTATGCAACCATACTGAAATAATTATACATCTCCAATTTCATTTGTTGCCACTAGGCCTTTGCATGTCAGTTCCCTTTACCTGTAATGTCTTCCGACATCATTCAACCCCAACTCCCAACTCCCATTCACTCCGGCTAGGAACTTCGTAATTCAAGGATCTGAGAAGTCCTCTCTCCCATCCTAATTTCTGTGTTGGTTTTCTGTTCTTTTTTCTCCTCCCATATCATGTTGTACTTACCTCTTAACAAAGCATTGAGCATACTGCCCTGTCTCTGTGTGAATTTGCTCCGCTAGAATTTGAGCTTTTCAGGGCTTGAAATGTTAAGTTTAGCGGTACCCCATAATATGACTGGTACACAAAACACTCTTATTAAATGATTTCTGATAAATGACTGTATCTAATAGCCTTCCAACTTTAAAAAATTCTAAAAGCAATAGAGCTGGTTAGTGGTTGAAATGCAAGAAGAATTGAGATCTCTTGATTCTCACTCCTGTTATCTTTCTGTTACAAATTTACTGTTTTAGGCTTAGTTTATTCTTGACCCTACTGGTTAAAACTCAGAACTGTCATTTAAGATAAATAGCTTCTACCAAGGGCTTTACCAGAGCCCCATAGTAAGAATTGCCCAAGGCAAATCTCTTAATGGCCCTATCATCATTTTTTTTTATTTACAAAATAGTACTGCTCAACTCTTTTTGCTAAGAAATGATTAATGTTAGGGCCAGTGAAACCAATATCCATTGAAATGATTAAAGACAAGGCCAGGACTCAAAAACAGAGCCCTCACGCTCTTTTTTTTGCTTTGCTAATATCCTTCCATGTATTCACTGAACACAAGAAAGGCAACCACAACTCAACTTGGAGTTACACCGCATTTCCCCATCTTCGATATCCAACAGCATTAACATGAAACAAACCATAAAGCATCATCTATATGTACCTTGTTTTGAAAAATGGACTTCAAAATTTCTATTTCAATGTGTTTATGTGTGAGGCAATAAGCCCTTGACTTTGAAGAATCACATTTTGACTTATTTAATATTTTCTACAGACTCCACATGTGTACCCTGAAATTCTGCCTTTGGATTCCACCGAGTATGTAGCAACACAAACATGATCCTGGGGGGATATCATATAATTGGAAGGAAGTGAAATGTGAGTCTCTTTCTATTCTGAATATTGTAAGAATGATCAGCAATGTTGCAATATACATAAAAACAATACTCTAAACAAAATTATTTCTCTTCTCAAAATGTTGCCTTATCAAGGAGGCCTTTCCCATCCACTCTATTTAAAATGGGAGCACCATTCCATTCCCCAACACACACACATACAACCTATCTTGTATACTAAGTTTGGCTTCTTCCCTTATCATTTTTTTATCTCAACATTAGATGAGCTGAAGGTGTACCTCAGTGGTAGGGCACTTGCCTTGTGCCAAGGTCCTGAATACAATCTTCATCACTGCAAAATAATCAGCACTAGATGACACACCCTTTATTTTATTTGTTTGTTGAGCAACTTTCTTTCTTCCCACAGAGTGTAAATCCCTTGAGGACAGAGGCCTTACTTTTTAAGGTTTTGAGGTTTTCTTCATGCTGCTGGTACCCAGCATAGCCTCTAGCAAGTGGGAGTTTCTCTGCTCAAATAACAAATACCCTACAGAGTATAGGTACTTTTCTGTGAGACTCTTTAAAAAAAAATAAAAAGAAAGAAAAGAAAAGAAGAAAGAAAAACTTTGGTAACTTCTGACCTGCTTTTTTTACCTGACACTTTTTTTTTTTTAAACATATCATGGCTGAAATATGTCAATGGCCTTCAATGGACATTCTCTGGTTTTAGCACATTCAATAATTTTCATTGATAATTGCCACAGGGTTGTTAGTGATAAGCATTTCACTCATGATATTCTCATATTGTTGCATTATTTAGAAATCATATGTGTTCCTGGGAATCTATAGTCTCCCATACTGCATCTCATGCATGGGAACACATGGTCAATAAAAGGTTAAAAGGAAATTAATGGTGTAAGCCTTTTTTAAAAAAGTATCATCTGATACACAAAAACTCAATGATCTAAATTAAAAGAATACAAAAAATATTTTTTAAAAATAGAAGAAACATCAGTAAAGTGATAAAAGGGAATGAAGAGAAGGGAGGAGGGATGGAATAATGAAAGAATGAATCTGACTTAACTTTCCTATTTACATATATGAATATGCCACTGTGAATCTCACCATCATGTACATTTACCAGACACTAATTTTTAAAAAACTAGAAGTATATAGCAGAAAGATCAGTAGAATAAGGGAAGGGAACAGGGGAAGTAAGGGGGGGGGGGGGAGAAGTAATACTGAGGACTGACTTTAAAAAATTATATTCCATGCTTTTATAATTATATCAAAATAAATCCTGTTACTATGTATAACTAAAAAGAATCAATAAAAATATCTGAAATTATATGAATTGGAAAAAATTAATAAAAGTTTGAAATTATTTGATCTTCCTATGAAAAATTAAAAGAATATTTTTGTGGGTTATAAAGTGCTCTCCCAATCCCAAGTTAATGTTGTGTTACTAGCAACCTGTGAGCCACTATAAAAAGATAACAGAGGAAAATACTTCTAAGACAACAGCATTTTCTTTATGTCTTATGTTTTAATAATAGTTCCTATTACTTTGAGAATCTAGAATTTTGCAGGGGATAAAGTTGTAAATTATCAAAACAAGAATTTCTTCAAAGGACCAAAATAAATAGAAATAACTTTTATTTTCTGGATGGAAAATATAATAACTTTATAGCAATTTATATTGATCCACAATAATGACAAGCAGAATTTGAATGTTTAAGAAGAAACTACATTTTAATTAAAGAGGTGGTTATTGATAGAAAGATACCAGTTTTGAAAGACTATTTCCTGGTAACATCAGAATACAATGGATTTTTACTCATGAATTCAGACTTTATTTTACCATATGTCTTAACATCTGAGCTTACACATCCTGACCATGCCCCAAAATGGAGGGAATAGTGATATATTTGAAAGAAATAAAGGAGCTACTAGTCTTTGTAAACACAATTTCAGAAAACATAATAAATTAACATCAAGAATACTTAACCACATATTGCAAAAAGTATCCCATGCTGATTTTAGTACAAAGTTCTATTACTCTATATAAATGCTAAAATCTTCACTGTATTATATTTCAATCTCATGAATTTTATTACCAGAATATGTATTATTAAAAATTAAAGAATTTTTATGTGGCATCAATACAAAGGGTAGACACATTGGGTTGAAAGTTTTTTTTAACTTCGGCATTCTTTAAAATTAAATATTATAAAGTATGTTTGTGTGATAAAACTAATTTCTTATCTACCCTCCCACTTTGTGTTTAAAAACACATTCCAGATTATAAGACACTTGAGTCCTTTTATTTTTATTTTTTTTTGGTTTTTGCTTGGAAAATACTTCTACATTCAAGTCAAAAGAAGCTACATATGAGGGATTATGGCTGTAATAAATTTTAAGAATTAATAAGTACCTGCAAGGTGTAAACAAGAAAAACAGTTAAACCAACGACAACATAAACCACATTTTGATAACTGCCAAAAGGGAGACACAATGTCTTAAAGACCGTGGAAAAGTGCATAAATGATCCCTTTAAGTCCATCCTTATCCTATTCAATTTATAACAGCACAGATAAGAGGTTATTATTATCAGAAAAAATAGGAATAAGAATATCAGATCTCTATCATCTTCAATATACCATGAATATCCTAATGAACCAAATATTCACTTTACTCTTAGAAGGTTTTCCAAAGTTGTTCCTCTCTTTCCTTTTGTTTCTTTCCTCACCATGAATCTTCTGAAACTCTAGTTGACTTATCAAGCTGTCTATCCACATACCTTTTGTTCCTGTTCCTTCAACCAGTTTAACACACGAGGCTGCTCTTACAGCCAAGCCAATGTAAATTATTAAACACTACATCATATGCTTCACTAAAATCAATACCTATGACAACCACCACGTGACTGTAGTTCTGTCAAGGTATCCAAACAAATAGGTGCTCTATGATCTACTTAGAATATCTATTACTCATGTTGAGTTGTCTTTTGAGAGTTTATAAATATATTTTTCTTAAAATTTGTTATTTTATCATACTAAGGAAAAGATTAGACATATTTAAGGAAAATATTCAAAATGAACCTGCTTACCTATTATTTTTAAAATTGAATGACACATTTTGTCTGTTTTATATTTTTCAGGTTCTGTGACTTCTGAAAAGTCAATCATTCTTTATTTGATAATGTGTTCACTCCCTTAAACAATTTCTAGCCATTATGTTGTCATTTTTTCATGATTTAAATACATTTTATAATTGAATTACTTTGGTTTAAATTAATATGCTTTGTGTACCCAATAATCTAATTATCAGAAAAATTTTTTATGCTTCAATGTTAAACAGTTTGGCTAACTTAAAAAATATGCTTGAAAAAATACATTAATAGATGTTACTTTTCATGCTCTGAATAATTTATAATGATGGCCTCAATGAACTTACATAACATTAAATGTCAAGGCAGATTCACTAAACTCATAGTCCTAAAACTCAACCCTTTGTAGAGCCATAGTTAACAGAGGAGAATGAAGCAAGTGAAGATTTTGGTCATTGTGGCCAAGACTACTCTAACTCCCATGGCTTAAAAAGGGGCAAAGTTCAACATTTTCTATTAATGTTGAACCACCAACTATTGCAGCTTGATTATTTTCTGGTCTAAAACTGTGGGATATTTCTACACATATCTGATTTGATTAGAGAAGTACAAATTCTGAGATAACCAAATCTGCTTACCACATCTCAATGTCAAGGGTGTCACTTGGATGAAATTAAAGACAGGCAAATTACTCATGGATCCATTAATTCTCAGGCTAAGAATTTTCGAGCAAGGCAGATTCCTACCAGTGCTTGCTTTAACTTCCTTACCTTGTAAGTGGGAAAGGGGGTTGCCACTGAAGTCACACAGCTTTCTCACAGCTGCATAGCCATTTAGAAGGAGGACTAGAACATGATTGTACAGATTCCCAGTCCTGGACTCCTTGCATCATACCAAGCTATTTCATCATTCCTCAATAAATGTAGGATAACACTGTTGGGGAGTTTATAGGATTTGAGATCTGTATGAAAAGAGATACATACAGATCTCAGATGTTACAATATCTAGAGTTCTTCACAGAAATTTTAGAATTCACAGGAGTAACAAAGTGTGTAGAGAAACTATACTGATGATTTATTCAAGATTTAATGTTATATATTTAAAATAATTAGCTCATATGGGATTTGATAGAGAGGAAGACCTAGAGTGAGTCAGCAGAGTTAACTCTATTCTTACATAATCTCATTCCATCACGTTTTCAACTCCCATTTCCAACTCCCATTTCCATGCTGACTGCAAACTCTATTTCCAACACAAATCTCTTCTCTGTACTCCAGAACTTACTATTTAATGGTTAACAATGATCTGATGACCATGAGCAACTCAAACTCAGCTTATCAAAGAACTAATGTTTCTCACATATCCATACCCCTTCAAAATGATTAGGAAAAAAAAGAAAAGCCAAGCATAACTTCTTTATTCTCTAGTTAATGGTGGACTAAATCAGCATCCTTCTCATTGATCAACCCTAAGTTCATTCTGTAACACCATCTACTTCTCTTCTCACAAGCAATTAGTCACTAAATCATGCCTGTTTATCTTTCCCTCAACTCCCACCCTTTTTCCATTTTACCCCACCCCTACCCCATCAACAGACTTGCCCAAAACCCTGACATTGTTCTCTTGGATTAACAGCACAACAGCTACCTTTTGCTTCCTTCTTAACAAATTTAAAACCTATAACTTCTTCTCATAGTCCACAGTTTACTGTAGGAGAAGTCACAATCTGACCCTGAATTACCTCCTCAACATCATTTTTCCACTAATTTTTTGGTAGTAGGTAACTCTTCACAGTTCTCAGAGAGTTGTGTTCTCTTCCATACTCAGACCTGCACATGTTTAACAGTAGAATAACCTCCCTTTCTTAAGGACTCATCAGTGGACCCTTCTCTCTTAAGTGAGCAAAGACACTCTTCCTTAGGGCCCATTTAACCATTATCTTGTCGAGGATGGCTTCCCATACCTCCAGGAATGTACAAGATGCTGCGTATAACTGCTTCCATCCAAAATCAGGCAAACTTCAATTAGTAAATAGCAAACATCATGATTTTCCTTTTTGAAGTTAATCTCTCAATGTTCTTTAAATTCTCTGGGACCCTACAGGTTCCACTTTGGCAAAATAAAGGGGTTAGATTTACATTTTAAATGTAAAGATTTTATATTTCTTATAATACACTGTTATGATTTTAAAGAAGAGGATTTAAGTACCTTTATATACCAGTTCAAAACTCATTGTTATTAGCAAGAATACTTTATACTGCAGTAATAGAAACTTCATTTATTGTTAAATAAAACAATTTTCTTAACTTACAAATATATGTAAATCACTCAATCAGGACATAAGATTCAATTCCAGGTACAAATGGATCTCGGATTCAGTATCTCCTTACAAGGGTTATCTTCTCCATATGCATCTCTGCTTTTCTCTGTTAGTCTGTCTCTGATAGGTCTTCAAACAAACAGTGGTTCTGAACAGCCACATTTCTCATTATGATCCACCTTTTACTTCCAGGATCAATGGAGTGTTCCTTTTCTAATAATTTCAGCACAAATACCAGGAGTTGGTCTTACTGGAATAATTAGGCCACGTACCCATCTTTGAATAAATCCCTATTACCACAGAGATTGTAAAGCAAAATTAATTAGATTTGATCACTCAGCCTAAGCTTATGGTAAAGGAGTCAGGACCACTTGCACCTTTACAGATTGAGCTCAGAGTAGGGTTTATTGCAAAAAAAATTAAAAAAAAATCTATTAGAAAAGGAGAAATCAATGCTATCTAGATAAAATTAGCACATAGTCCACTATAAAGTCCAACAATATTTGAAGCTGGTGTTACCCCAACATATTTTTCTACTACATTAGGGAACAACAAACATTTTGTATAAAGAACTAGATAGTAAATACCATATGCTTTTTTGAGCCATATATGGTATCTTAAATATATACAAGTGGTCCTCACTCCTTCACCACATGAAAAAAAAATTAGTTTGAGGACTGAGTTGGATTTTACAAGGGTCACAGATCATTCAATACTGCACTAGACAAGGAAGTAAGATAAGGGCAGAAACCATATCTTTTTGATCTCTGCTTTCCTGGTGCTGGCACATAGTAAATGTGTATTTGTAAAATAAATTCAGATTTAGATCAATATCTGAAAATGAATTTCAGATTCATTTTCTATATTGCATTAGAATAATCAAAAATGGAATTTCTATTTAGATACTTGATACCATTCATCTAACCTCAGCCTCTTGGAGAAAACAATTTGGAAGAAAGAGAAAAGTTGTCATTTTAAAGAATAGTTCTTCATGCAGTTCTTGAAGACCACATAGGGATGGCAGTGGAGTTTTCTGTCAGGACAATAGAGGGTGAAAGAACCTCCAAAGGACCTGGGAAAATTCTCCTGTAGCATCGCCCTGATGAGATAATTATCACTTGCTTAATAAACAAGATTATTGAGAGAACGATGGAAAGGCAGGTGGGCATGCCTATTTTTGTAGTTTGTTGCATTTTAAAGCATGGATCCAATCTCACTTATGCTTACAAGCTCCTAAAGCAATCAGTTCCCAGTGAGCAACTTGTTATGGTAACAATTACAGAAATAGAGTTTCATGATGCCAGGAATGAAACAGTATGTGAAAAAAAAAAATCAATACTATGTATCAGAATTTCCATTAACTCATGTCATAATCAGTATTTTCCATTTATTTTTAACATATTTATTAATTTCCTATAATTTCCATTTTCCCACCTCCATCATTCCAGATCACTTCTTCTTCTTTAAGTTCAACAGTTCTTCACTCTCAGCTAGACACCCAATCCTGTAACTCAACATAGTTTCATGTCACTCATTCCCCTCAGTACCCTTTTGTGCTCCTCATACAGTTTAAAATATGCAAGCATAAGAGAGAGAGCAACTGATGTCATGTTTGTACCTTAATAAGCTCAATGGTGCTCCCACCACACCAATATGATATGGCTCTGTCCTAATTTCCAAAATCTTTGAATGTTACCTTACTTCAGAAAAAGGGTTACCACACAGATGCAACTTTGTTAAGGAAACGGAGATGGGGTCAGCTCATCCTTTCCAACTGCCCTTGGAAAGGAGATATTCAAGAAGACATTATGATAAAGACTGAGTTTTAAGTGATGTGAATACAAGCTAGGCAGAGGAAGAGGAGGAAATTTGGCCACAAGTCAAGAGTTCTTTACAGCTTCCAGAAGCAGCGAAAACCAGATTTTCCCCCACAGCCTTCAGAGAGAGCTCAGTACTGCCCATTCCCGATTTCAGGCTTCTGGCCTTTTTAACTGTCAGAAAATACATTTCTGTTATTTTAAAAGACACCTACTTCGTACTAATTTGTCACAGCAGCCACGGGAATCTACTCTACCCTTTTTTAGAATACCTTCGGTCACTGCAAACCTCCACATCCTTTAAACCTTATTTATCTCATGCACTAAACATGACTGCAGAAAATGCACAACTGGTATTATTTAAATCCACAATCACATACTTCCCTGATCCATTCATTCTCCTCCTTGCTCTCCTAAAAAATGATTTGCTGGACTCGTTCTCAGCATAACCTTATTTTTTCTTTCCATGAAAATAAAAGCAAACAAAGAAGTTTTATAGACCTACCATTCAGAACAGGTACACCGTTTATCCTGAATATGCAGATTACATATAGATAGATACTCCTCTCTAAACATCTAAAGCAATCCCAAGTCATGAGCATTTCATCCATCTCTTCTTACCTATCAAAGATCCACACTCTGAATCTTTCCCCTTCTCTTCTAAATCATTGTTTTCTCCTTACTGAATCATTTTCTTCATCTTAAAACACATTCCTCTCTTTACACCACCTAAAACCCCACGTTTTTAAGAAAAAATCCACCAGAGTTGTGACTGACTCCCTCCATTTCTTCTCCTCTTTCTCATAATCTATTCCATCAACTTTTGTCCCAACCATTCTCTTAAAGGCACTTTTGTGAAGGTGACTCATGACTTGTAGGTTGCTAAATTTGATCAGTTCCTATTTCCCCCACTGCTTCACTGATCAGCAGCACTTAACATGGCTGTCACTTCTTCCTCCTTGATATGATCTCTTTACTTGGCTTTCAGAATCTCATATTCTTGCTTCTGTGTGTACTTTATTCACCACTCTTTAATCTTTTTCTTACCTCTTAATATTGGCATATCCTAAGGATATCCTTTGCCTCTTCATTACCTATAGCCATGGATTCTAGATTCCTTCCAATACACGCACAGTCTCAGAAGTTTAAATACAGTCTATTACCAAAAACCTCTAAGTTTATGTCCCCAATCAAGACTGATTTCCCAGATTTTAGATGATTTCTATATTCAACTATCTACTTAGCATTTTCATGTAGAAAGTGAGTATCACAAACTTAACACCCAGAACAACCCATTTCCCTCCCAAAACATTGTCTTTCCTCTTTTCATTTGAGGGCAGCCCTATCCCTTAGGTATTTGTGTTAGTCAGCTTTTTGTCACTGTAACCAAAATACTTAACAAGGTCACCTTAGAGGAGGAAAAATTTATCTTTCAGAGACTTAGTTCACAATGTGCCAACTACGCTGTTCTGGGCCCAAAGTGAGGCAAAACATGATGGTGGAGGGCATGGTAGAGAAGCACTGCTCCATTAATGGTGGCCAGGCAGCAGAGAGGAGGGTAGAAGGGGGCAGGGAAGGTGAACCCTTCCAGGTCATGCTTCCAGTGACCCACCTCCTGCAGCCATGCCCTACCTACCTACATTACCACCCTGTTAATTCATTCAAGGTAGGCTGGACAGATTAGGTGGCAGTTCTCATCATCTAATCATTTCAACACTTGAATTAGCACAGGAGATTTTAGGGGACACTCATACCCATATCATAACAGTGTTGAAGGCAAACACCATCTGCATGACATCACTGACTCATACTCTTCTTACACCCTCTACATATTCATCAGGAAAACTCATTGGTTCTATTTTCAAAATATATTAAAAACAATTAATTTTTAATTACTTGTTTCCACTTCCACTGCAAACATCTAGTCCAATACACAGATATCTCTTATTGTTTCTCTAGAAGGTCTCTATTTTCATTCTTCCTACCTTAGAGTAGTGTCTAGAACTTTTAAAATATATTTTTATTTGTTCTTTTCAGTTATACATGATAATGGAATTCATTTTGACATAATTATAAAAGCATAGAATATAATTTCTTCTCAGTCCCCAGTATTTCCCCTTCCTCCTAACCCCTGCCCTTCCCACTACTGATCTTTTTGCTATTTACTTAAGTTTTTTTCTTTTTAAATTCATGTTGGGTGGAATTTTTTAAAAATACATCTACAATTACATCATTTCTCAGATTAAATTTTCCAGTGGGATCCCTAATTCATTCAGAAAGAAAAGCAAATACCTCAGAAAGGCATATGTTCACTTATGTCTCTTACCTATTCTTTTCTGGTCTCACCCTTATTCACATGTCTACAGTGGCACCCTTGAAACTTCTAGAAAACACCTGGACACAATCAACTGAATTTACGAGATTGTTCCCCCAGACTGAGATGTCCATTCTTCAGAATCCTACAGATTTAATTCCCTGGCATCCTTTTAATCTGATTCTAATGCTAATTTCTGAAGATGGCCTATAGTGACCATCCTATTTGAAAATTTCCCTGTCTCAACCTACTTTACTCCTTATTTTCCTTCACTGCTGTCTTTCAAAGTCCTTCTCACTTTATACAATACTGTATAAATTACTTAATTCTCAGGTCCATTGTTTAACTTCTGTTCTCTACACTGTAATATTATATTCATAGGGCAGACTTTTTCATTTTTCTCAACAGTTGCCAAATTCTTAAGACAGCATCTGGAATATAGTAGGTACTCAATAAAACTAAATAGAAGACACAGAGAGAAACCCTCATAAATACAGTTATCTCACCCTAGACAAAAAGGCTCCATAAACGTATATTGGTGGAAAGACAGCCTCTTCAACAAATGGTACTGGGAAAACTGGAAATCCATATGCAGTAGAATGAAATTTATCCCCTATCTTTCACTCTGAACAAAAATCAACTCAAAGTAGATCAAGGACCTAGGCATTAGACCAGAGATCCTGTGCCTTCCAGAAGAAAATGTAGGTCCACCTCTCCATCATGTCAGCTTAGGAACTGACTTTCTCAACAACAGTCCTAGAGGGCAAGGAGTAAAATCAAGAATCAATAAATGGGATGGTATCAAACTGAAAAATTTTTTCATAGAAATGGACCAATCAAGAAAATGAAGATAGCCTATAGAATGGGAGAAAATCTTTGCTACCTGCACTAATCTCAAGGAAGTATAAAGAACTCGAAAAACTTTTTAACACCAAAACAGCAAATATCCCAATCAATAAATGGGCTAAGGAACTGACAGCCACTTCATGGAATAAGAAACACAAATGGCCAACAAATACGTGAAAAAATGTTCAACATCTCTACAATTAGAGAAATGCAAATTAAAACTACATGAGATTCCATCTCACTCTAGTCAGAATGGGAATTATCAAGAATACAAGTAGCACTAAATGTTGGTAAGGATGTGGGCAAAAAGGGCTACTCATATATTGCTGGTGGGAATGCAAATTGGTGCACCCACTCTGGAAAGATATATGCAGATTCCTCAGCAAACCTGGAATGTAACTACCATTTGACCTAGTTATCCCATCCTCAGTTTATACCCAAAAGGACTTAAAATCAGCATACTCCAGTGACACAGCCACATCAATGTTTACAGTAGCTTAATTTGTAATAGCTAAACTATGGAACCAACCTAGATGCCCTTCAATAGATGAATGGATTAAGAAAATGAGGTATGTACGTGTACACACACACACACACACACACACACACACAGAAATATTACTAAGCCATAAAGAATGAAATTATGGCATTTGCTGGTTAATGAGTGGAATTGGAGACTATTGTACTAAGTGAAATAAGCCAATGTCCCAAAACCAAAGGCCGAATATTCTGATATGTGGATGCTAACACACAATAAGAAGGGAAGGGAAAAATAGAAGTTCAATGGATTAGACAAAGGGGAAGGAAGGGAAGGGAGGAGGAGGGGAATAGAAAAGACATAATTTTCCTATGTTCATATATGCATACACAACCAGTGAAACTCCACATCATGTACAACTGCAAGAATGGGATCCTAATTAGAATAAGTTATATTCAATGTATGTCTGTCAAAATACACTGTCATGTGTATCTAAAAAGAAAAAATAAATTTTAAAAGTACCCAATAGCCATTTGCTGATCTATTTCTTTATTTTTTTTGTGGTATTGGGGATTAGAACCCAGAGCCCCGTGCTTGCAAGGCAAACGCTCTACCAACTGAGCTATATCCCCAGCCAATCTATTTCTTTAAAAGACATGACCTATGTTTACAATCAAGGACCTGCAATGGTATTTTCTACCTAGCACGCCATTCTTACTAAATCACAGCTGTTCATCTTCCACATAGCTCTAGAGAAAATTCATACATTTAGGTGAGATCCAACAATCTGATCACTAGCAGTTTTAGAAGTGCACAGCTTATATAAACTTCTCAAATTACTGTCCTTCCTTTGAAATCACATGGAGTAGTAGTAGTATAATCTTTCAGGGATTATATGCAGCTAGCTGTCCAACTATATGTAGGCACTTGTTGCATGAAGATGCAAAGGAGGAGGGATACGGACAGATTCTAATACTTCATATTAGTTTTGGTTTTTGGTACTGGGGATTGAACCTAGAAGTGCTTTATTACTCAGTTACATCCGCAAGTCCATTTAATTTTTTTTAGTTTGAGACAGTATCTCACTAAGTTGCTCAGGACCTCACTAAATTGCTGATGCTGACCTCAAACTTGCAATCTTTCTGCCTCAGCTGCTGAAGTCACTGGGATTACAGGAATACGCCATCATGCACAATAAGCAGTTCTTGAAGCACCAGCAATTCCAGAACCAGTCAACCCCTGACATTGATATTTGAATTTTCAGTGAATTAATAAAATAACTTCTCCCATCAGTCATACTGTTTTTCATATTTTCAAAAACTACATATTTGCAAATTCTGTATTTGAATTTAGAATTACAACCTAAAGGCACCAGCACTAACATACTCTGAATTCTATCCCAATCCCCCTGCAAGATATCATACAGTTCAAATGGGCATGTCTTGGAAAGTGAAGCTGAATTAAGTAGACAAACCTCAGCATGAATAAGTGAAGTAAAATCTCCAGGAACACTTCTAAGAAATAACAAAAACCTGAAATAAATATCATTGGTACTAGTAGATCCATGAGCCTTTGGCTAAAGGCCAAGGTTTACAATTTCAAGAGACCATAAAGAACCAGGCAAGTAACAAAAATGAATGACCTGGACTGGATATTTGAAAATTAAAGGAAGTTGTAACTACAGATAATAGAGGAATTTTTCCTTGCCTGCAAAGGACTGGTCCTACTCAATTCTAGACATTTATTATCATTAGTCTTTCTAAATCAATCTAGAAATTTGCATTTTTACATGAAACCTCTATTTATAAATGTCATTCAAGGTTTTAACTCAGTGAAGGCCAAACAGACTACTTCTGCAGGCCAAGTTCAGCCCTGGGCCTCCATTTTATAACTTGTGCTTTAAATTTTCATCAGATATCTGGTACCAGTAGTATCTAACCAAAGTATGATCACACAAACACACACAGTGGCCTCCCATGAAAGTTCTTGAGAAAGTCTTATTTTATACTTGATGTGACTTCCTAAATTTCAGTTAGTTGGATATTTTTCAGTTGTATAGGATCTTGAACTCCTCCTACATACTGAGATGTGTAAGAATTTTTTTTTTTCCGATTTACTACACAACTGGTTTGAACTTCCCTCACAGAAACACATGTATGTAGGATAGTATAGATAAAAACTAAAATATTTCAATCAATGCATAAAGTAATTCATTTTTTTAAACGCTATCTTATAGATTTCTTCTTCTTCCTGTCTGCTAAGATAGTATCTGAGTTCCATGGTGGAGGAAACTATATGAGGAGGACCTGAATCCTTGCTGATAGTCAATAGACCTCTGGTCATCTGACACCATTGCCAGTGGAGTTCCTAGACACTCTGAGCACATCCAGTTCTGCAATCTGTGGCCAGTAAATTGTGGCAAGTTCTTTTGGCTTACACAGACTCTATGGGAGGTCATCATCTCTCTGTTGCTAATTTCCCTCAGTTTCATCAGATGCTATGAAAGTCCCTTGACTCATCAAGACAGCATCCTGAGAAAAGGGTGAACAAGTTCCTTCTTCATTCTACCCGGCTTTCGCCCCTGACCAAGATGAACTAGGATGTGCATCTTAGGCATATTTCTAGTTTCTCCTGTACAAAAGTTCTATAATTGAAATATCCAGGGTCTTAATTACATACAAGGGGCATTTTAAAATTTAGGAAACACTTTCTGGATAAAACTACATCTCCAGCTATTTCCTTACTATGTGGACTTGGAAATCATATTTTATGTGTTAGAAGATGAACATTATTTTCCCTTTTTTGCATTCATATCACACCATTCCTAACACTCTTGGAGGTAGATGGATGCATCAGGCTAAACACAAAGAAAATCAGAAAAAATGCAGCACAAAAAATAAATCATTACACCCATGTTCAAGTAAATTAGGACAGGAATGAAACAGATTGAGTTTGGATGTTCTACTAAACAAAACTGAATGGTTGGCACAGATCCTTGTCCGCACATTCCAGTCCTCAGTTTAAAATCTGACCATTATTTGAACACTCCAAAATCTGGAGAAAACAGTTCTTTCCACTGTGGTCAATGTTAGGATATGTCTCCTGCTTTACTTTGATAACTTCTGATTCTTAATGAGTGCTAACTAACATATAACCATTTACTTCCCATGTTTTTCTTTCTCAACACTGAGTCATTTTGTTCTTGCTCTTGAAAAATGTCTTTTAAGTTAACATTTCTATCATTCTAACAAAGTTTCCCCCCATGGTAAAAAAAAAAGTTATTTCATTAAGCCATATTTATTTTAATGAACTTGCTAAAATTGTAAAGTAAAATTACTTATAAAAGCCATTTTTAATTTAGATTTATAAGTTTTTTTGAACTTTGAAAGTTTACTTTTGATTGATTTTTAATGACAAAGTCATCTTTTTTCCATGTTAAATTGGTTCTTGAATATTTTTCTTAGGTGATGCACCAGAATTAACCTGAACATTTCTTTGATATTTCAGTGTAAGCATTATTTCTTAAAATCTGTTTTAAATTAGTGCTCCTCATTCCATGGCAAACATGGTACATTTATAGACATGCATAATTTAAAACAAATAGTCTTTTCTAAAACTTCTCTTTAAAGTAATTAATCTCATTCAATTAAGAATAAGTATTAAGCCATGAAACCAAACTTTAAATTTAATTCTGAATTTCACAGGGTCTAAGTGACCTTGAAGTATTAATACACCATAACTCTGAGCCATATTTTTTTAAACAGCTGATAGAAATTAGATACATTCTCACTTCTGAATTACTTTTTAGACTTTAGTGCAAGGAACAGTGAATTTCTAAATTTAAAAGTGCATTTGTACAAATTCTAGGAAAGGAGATTCTGGTGTTGATTTTCAGATGTTTATAAAGCTATGGAAACCGATTTCTGTGGATCACATATAGATCCCAGTACATACATAGCAGTCTCATCTAGAGGACTATATTAAAATTCAGCACTATGCACTCTCCCCATGTTCCATGTAAGAAATGTGAATACCCATGTTATTCATGTTGGAGAAAATACCAATCCTGAATTGTATCTTGAAAGATGAAGACAAGTTTCTGCCTAGCCTCCTGCCCACTTCTCTTCAGTATCCTAGCAGCATGCTCGGATTAGAGCTGCTCCTTCATTCCAGATACTTGAATGTCATATGGTATAAATCAGAACCAATCCACAGTGAATGAAAAATCAATACATATTATTATAACCCATGGAGGTTTGGGGTTTATTGTCCCCATTGTAGCAGCAGCTTATAAATATAAAAATTGATACATAGAAGATATGTGCTGGTAAAGCAAAATCTAAAACATGTATCATGTGGCTTTGGGATCACGTAGCAGGTGGCATGGAAATTCATTTCAAACTAGAAAAACGGTGACATAACAATGTATGGCAAAATATTTGGCAAAACTGTCACCTGCAGTACTGAAGAAAGCAGAACATGTACCTAGTGGTTGTATAGCTATGGGTAAGAGGATTTTTATACTGTCTATTATCAGCAAGAAATTGTTTTAATTGGTCACAGTTGTTAACTACCAGGAGGAAGAGATGAGCTCAGGAAAGAATTGACCTATTCATAAATATAAAAGAGAAATAGAATCCCCAAACACCTGTATCTCAAGGCTTAAAGCTGCAACTGATTCTCAACTTGTCTGTGAGTGACTGTTAGATTGAGAGAGAGGTAGAGAAAAAGTAATTTAAGACTTTTGTTAAGATCCCTGATTGGATTCAGTTGTCCTGTAAATTTTTCTTTCAAAAAGAACAATTTAAATGTTGCTTCTATAAAAAAATTTTAACAAGATAATTTTTTCAATAAAATGGTTCAGTGAAAACATATTAAGAACAAATTCAGACCTCTAACAACTGGAAAATACCTCAAAATATATAGATACTCTGGGACATGATAGTGAGTGGACTCATATATTTAAAAATTATTTTGAGAGAACCGCATTGCCAAAGGTGCTGTAAAACTAGACTGAAGAATATTTTGATTATTAAAGAAGTGAAACAATTACTGGTGCCCAATTTCCAAGGATAAGGGGCAGGCTGAGAATGTAGCTCAGCCATCAAGGGGGACCCTTTCTTTCAAGACCCTACTCACATGTTGTGAGGAAGCATCATAGAACAAGGCAGTCTGCCCAGAGGGTTTAATGCCTTAGTAAAAGAACAAATTGGGGAGTGATTTCAGAAGAGAACTGGAGCCTACTCAGAGTACCTCCTACATCCTGAATAAAAAGTCTCAAAATATCTGCCCAGTAGGATTTCAGAGTTGCTGTGGATCAATGACTATTCTGCAAGTTCCATTGTTCCCATTTTTGAATAGGGGAGATTATTGTTGTCTTTTTCCTGACTCACCACTGTGTGTTTGAAATGTGAAAGAAAATAACTTTTCCAGTTTGTAGATTTCCAAATCAATACATCTAGCCTTAAAGTAGAGACTATATCACAAGGTGCATTGCTTAATAATATTTGTTGCTTACAGGAATGAATTGAGTGAAAGTTAATTGATATAGTATGAAAACTTTCTACTTAAGTCAGAAACATTTACTGTACACAATTTAATCATTCAGTGAATCCATTTGGCAAATACATGTCGGTACAATAACAGATGAAACAGTCTTCTGGTAGCCAGGGATGGGGCATCAATAAAGTAGACCTGGCTCATGAACACAGAACTTATAAAGGCAGATTTTGAAAATAAAATTGTGTTTATCATTCTGTCTGTATTTCCCCAAAACTTGAATCTTGTGCACATTATCATCCTATGCTAAAATCCCTAAAAATATTTTAAGCATGAAGAACCCAAGTTAGAGAATCATCTCACTCAAATTCTGAGGCTTGGAATCTCCCACAGAATATCCCTGTTAGGGATGTCAGGTTCGCCTGAGCCTTTTCTCAAGGCACTATTACATTAGGAAGTTCCCAAGGAGAAATTAGAATTATCCTTCATTCCTCATTCATTTCCAATATCTCCAATGAAATTCATTATCAGATTTAGTTAATTTCCTCTGATTTTCTTAACTTCCCTTTACTTCAATTTCTATGCTATTCAGAACCTTATCATTTTTAAATCTACAACAAGAATACTCTAATTGTTCTCCTGCTCTCTACCTTGATGAAGAAAATCCATCCTCCCCATAATCATCAAATTGACTTATCCAAAAGCAGAGTGAACCACACTGGACACACCTCTGAGTAAATCCAAGTACTATCTTCTCTCACTGACTGGATCAAGTTTATAATCCTTCATATGTTGCACAAGGTTCCTCATGAAATCTTTTTTGCCTTAATTTTAAGTTTCATGTTTTCCTTTGTCCTTGAAATTTGCATGTATCAATATTAAATTAATAAGAACCAACATCAGCTATATGATTCCCAAATTAACTGATTTTAATAGACACATTCCTTCACTTTAGCTGGAGTAACCTGAACAAATCAAATTGACCTCTGAGGTATTTCAACAGGAAATCCAAACAAGTAGTGATAAACTGACAAAGACATCTCCATAGATTTTTTTGTTTCATGAATCCCACAACGTTTTTTTTTTTTTTTTTTAAATCAAGAATTGTTTTACTCCAGTAGCTTGGGAGGCTGAGGCAGAAAGATTGCAAGTTCAAGGCTTACCTCAGTAACTTAGCAAGGCCCTAAGCAACTCAAACCCTGTCTCAAAATAAAAAATGGCTAGGGATGTAGCTCAGTGGCTAAGCACCTCTGGGTTCATTCCCTGGTACCAAAAAAAAAAAAAGTTTTACCAAGTTTACTCTTAACCCATTTTTTAAAAAATATTTTTTAGTTGTCAATTGGTTTTTATTTATTCATATGTGGTGCTGAGAATTTAACCTAGTTCCTCACACATTCAAGGCAAGCACTCTACCACTGAGCTACAACCCCAACCCTACTCTTTTAATTTGAAAAATGGTGAATTATACACAGGTTTAGAAACTTCAGTCTTCAATATTGTTAATTGTTTAAAAGTAATGAGGGGAGGAATCAGGAAGGAATGTTTTTTTCTTTCATTTCTCAGTGTGAATATATGAAAGAAAACATAAAGAGAAAGAAGTATACTGGGCTACTCATATTTCCAAATCTCAGATGAATTAAAACTCAGGAACACTGAGGCAGTTATATAGCTTATGTAACCATCAGAAGGAGAGCAAAGCTCACATAATTCTATAAAATATCAACTTATTTCACTTAAATTATTTTGATTGGCTACACCAGGGTCATTCAACCCAGGCTGTTGGTATTTGGGGAGAGACTTCCTCTCTGTGGGCATGTGGGGGTGGAAAGGAGACTGTCCTCTGCACTGCTGTATGTTTTAGCATCTTCCTGCCTGGTGCCTCTGGATGCCAATAGCACATACGCATCCAGTTGTGACAACAGTGTTTACAGGCATTTACCAGTATTCTTGGGAAAGAGCCACATCCCCTGCATAAGAACCACTAGTCCATACTGATTAAAATTCTTGAAAATTGTATTATTTTCCCTTTCATTTTACTCACTTAGATATAGCTCTGTGTAGTTAGATCCAT
>JAJEJO010004449.1:539087-570800 GCA_020662805.1 Glaucomys volans
AAAAAAAAAAAAAAAAAAAAAGAGAGAGTTCTGAAAATTTTTAAACTATAATTTTATTAGCAATGCAAACCATCAAATATGATAAAAAATTTCAGTATATAAGAATATGTTATAGTTTCAGATCTTTTCTTGAAAGAAGACATAAGAAACAGTGTGATTCAAAATGAATCTCAAAATGATGCCTACACAGCTGGTCTAGAAAGATAGTGGTCCAAATTAGAACAGGATGTCAGTGTGCTGTGAGTAAAACATCCTCAGAAGTACAATGCACTCCATTCAGCAGATACCCTCTATAGAAACTCCAATTTCTAACAAAATGAACCAAATTATTTTTATCCAACGTTAACCAAACTTTTTAAAAATTAGAATTTTAATACACTTATAGAATATGAAAAAATGTATGTATATAATTTGATATTAGAAATAGTCTCCCCAGACTTAACAGGGTTATATTGTGAAAAGATACATAAAAAAGGAAACATAATCATGATATGACACAATTAGTTGTGTAGGGAGCAGTATTTCCATAATCACAACATGAAAAACATGGTTTTCAAATTTTAGAAATTAATTTTTAAACAAAAAGAGAACATTTTACAAGTATTAATTTGAAAATGCAGGGACAATGATAATCAATAGAAGGTGGTAGAAAGGGGACACTAATATTCCCACATATGCAATAGAAATGGCCTAGATTTGCTAGTACAAGAAATACAAGTATATGCATATTAAGTACAATGTGAAAAAATATGTTAGTAAATATGTGTAAGTAAATATAAATTATATATTGTAAAGATTATATTCTAGAAAAAAAATACATATCAAAAAGTAGAAGACTAAGCTTTATATTTGAAAAGGAGATAGAGAGGTGGGTGGAGATTAATATAAGCTAAATGTTCATCTTCCTTAAAAGAAAATCAGCAGATGATCAAACATTGATTATTCATCACCACAGAAGCAATCACCAAAACTGCAAATATTAAAATTGTTTCAGCTATGGAAGGTGTTTAATGGACCACTGCTTTGTTTTATACATTTTTAATGATTTGCATTTTCAATACCCTTGGATTTGCTTTATTGTTTTTAAATGATTTTAAGTACAAAAAATAGTAATCATAATACAAAATATCTGATGGAGAACAAGGATAAATAAGTTACTTAGCCTAAGTCCATATATAACTAGTAATATATAATGCAGCTCTGCCTCATTGATTCAAAAAGAATAAAGTTGTTGAAGCTGTGAAGTAGATTAATGGGTTTTCCTTGGTTGATAAAGGGTTTCAGTGAGAAAAAGAAATACATCAGAGGTAATGAGAGAACTATTTTGGTTAAGAAACTCAGTTACCTCATTCTTTTTAGAGTTTACTGAATGGCTTTAATAAAGTATTAATAAAATATTTTTACCCCAGTAGAATAAAAGTCAACAGTCAAAACAAATTTTTATTAAGAAGTTAGCACCTTTTAAAAATCCAAATAAAATTCTGTTTTCGATATAAGACTGATAAGGCATTTTGTTCTCAAATACAAACATATTTCTGTAATACTAAATTGCATTTTAGAGTATTATATAAGCATCATTTTCAAGTTTTTAAATAATTTTAGTGTTTTTATAAAAGGTAAATGCAAATATACCATTTTCCAATTTTTATTTGACATTCTAAAAATAAAATTATAATGTTGGGTTTTAATGAAAATCACTCTTACAGAATCTCTACTATAAGTATTTAACTCTTTTATATAACTGCAGGTCATCTCTTTTGAAAATAAATTTTTGTACATATTTAAGATATATAACATGTTATGAGATATATATGTATATATAGATATAGTAAAATAGTTACCTAAAATGGAACAAATTAACAGACCCATCATCTCATTTTCCTGCCTGTGGTAAGAGCAGCTGTAATCTACTCATTTAGCATAAATTCTGAATGTACTATTAAATCTTCACTTATAAGGATATCTCTATATAATATTCCCTGACTTTTCATATTCCTTAATATATCCTTTAATAATATCCTTTTAATAAGCTCTAAATGATTACATATTCTTCTTCTAAAGTCATTTTCATCTATTTTAAATCAACTCTGATTTCCTAAAAGGTAACATTTGAGTTTTAAAGTTATTTGTCAAATTTTAAAATTTTTCATTCCATAAGGAACAAGATAGGTATTATGAATTTCTTTTTTTTGTACCCAATGGTGCTTTTGTTTATTAGTACAAATCTAAAAATTTAAGAAACACTGAATTTCTTTCCAATATAGGATATAGATTTATTTTTTTAAAAAAATAGTGGTTTTGATAATCTGTGAAGCTTTTGTTATTTAGGCAAAGTTTCTACATTCTTCAAATAATGTAGAACGTTTAAACTGAACCTAATTAACAAGCACTTACGTTGAGAATTAACCACAGTGCTCAAGATATTTTAGGACAATCAAATGTATTGATTTTTTTAATGTTTAGTATCTCATAATTTTTTAAAAAATTAAACCAACTTAATCAGAGCTAAGCCTAAGACAATGAAAAGTAGGCAAATAATGCAAATTTGAAGTTTAGAAGTTCCACATTTATATAAAATTTTTAAAAAGGACATATATAATAATGGAATTTCCATCCTACTAAAACTATTAAGCAACACAGTGCCCATGATGAAAAATTGAAAAATAAAAGTCATGGGCCAGTTTGTGATACCCTTTGTGTTACAGCGGGTTTTATGAACTGTTAAAGGATGTGGGATAGAAACACACAGTGACTTACATACCTAATATATTCCCATGCCCTGAAATTTTTCCAAGATTAGGATTAAACAGGATTATTTATACACACTCTAAATTTGGAAACTAATACAGAAATGGCTTATTTACCAACTTTCTTTTTCCTTCTCTGCACACACATCACATTTCTGAATAGTCAGAACCAGCCATGAGACTAAGCTCGTCACAGGAATGCCACCCCAAATGAGGTATTCCATTTGATCATTCCACTCCAACAAAACCTTTGATGTGACCACTAGCAATTTTTCTCTAGCTCCTAGCTAGATCCAGAGGTCGAGGTAGGATATGCTTAGATTCTAGAAGACTCTAGAAACCATCCCCAAAATTTGTGCATTAAACTTGGGGAAACTTTTTTTCTTACATAAAGCATTGAAATGTGGGGTTTCTTGTGGCAGGTAACCTACCTTTATGCTATAAGGTTATACTAAGTCACCAAATATGGTGTAATAAACATCCCCAGATAAAGAATGAAGAGACCTAGATTCAAATCCTGCCATCCCCCACATAAACAGCCATTGTTAGTATCCATGGGATTATCTGAATAAACCTCATGTGGGCAGTGTCACTCCTTAATGATATTACTAATAGAAATTCATGTTCTTTGTTGAACACACATTACATTGTTTACAAGGCTAAACAGATGTTACGCTAATTTCACCAGTAAAAACAAATAGGTTTAAAGATTTGCATATGACACAGCTACCAAGTAGCAAAGGCAATGGGAGAAACCAAGTCTCTGGAACCCCTGCTGGTCCCCAGTGACCCCCAGAGGGCTCTTCACAGTCACAATACTTCATGCCTCAACCTCCTTAACAGGAAAGGCAGAGGACAGGATCAGAAAAACTCAGTATGTCCTTTGATTCCAAGATTTCTCTATGAGGAAAAAACAGCTGTCAGGAAACAGAAGTGTTGGCTGGTATATTCATTCCTTTGCCAAATCCTTACAACTGTGCTACATTCCTCAGAACTGTAGAGAAATGAAGAGGTCTTACTATCTTCCTTCCACTACCTTCCACCCCTCTCCTCTGCACACACCATCTTCTGCAACCTACAGGGATGCGTATTGAGATTCATGCCAACTCTAGGGAAAATAAGATGTTATGAGACCTGGGAAAGACAAACCTGCGTGTGGGAAGCATTTTACACCAAGACATTTTACCTATTATTTGGGAGAAAAGGTACTCAATTGTAATCTTTATTTTACAAACAAGGATTGTGACCTCAGTACAAACTTTGAAGAAACTATCCAAAGCACAAACAGGATTTGAGCAACCTCTGAAGGAGGAGGATCTGTGCAGGTGAAACAGGGTGGGGTGGAGAAAAGGCGGAGGCAGGATTAGCAGTCCTGAGGGCAGAAGGCTAGAGACAAATCAGGGAACTCAGAGTACAAGAAAGGACCTTTTCCTCTGTGATCTCCTCTTCTACACCCTGGTCTTAATACTTTGAGTGTTTCTCAGAGTCTCCTAATTTGTCCTATTTCCACGCCTACTTTTACAAAGAAACAGCAGCAGCAGAGTCAAGGATAGAATGAAGATGCAGGCAAGACAACTGAGGAACTCCATTGCCCTACAGGTTCAGGGAAAGGATCAAACAAATAGGGTCAACAGAAGAAATTCTACAATTGAGAGCTTGTAGTGCTAAGGAAGCACTGGTCTTTGTGCTTTTTTGAGAGCAACACTGAGATGAATGAGCTGGTAACAATGGAGCAGAAACAAAGGTAAATTTTTAATGAACAAAAAAATAAGAGGTATTAATAGACAACACATTTGAAGATCCGGTTCTGGTTCCGGTTGAGATTTGGGAATGCCCTCAAACCAAGCCTTTATTCTCTTCAGATAAGAAGGGTTTGGTCAAATAATTTCTTGTTCCAATTTATAATCTTGCCAGAATGTTGACTGCATTCAGAAAGAGGAGGTAACTTGGAAGATGGTGTACTGTTTAAAGCAAAAGTTTCACAGTGTGTGCACCAAGGAGCAACAGCTCTCCTGATTTAGCAGCTATCGTGAGACCCAAAAATGGCTCAAGCAAAGCTAAATAAAAATAAAATCTAGTGAATGTTCTTTTTTATTTTCTAATTTCTCTTTTCAAGTGGGCATCCTTATGACTCCTTGAGAGGTGCTGAAGGTTAAAATTACCACCAAGTGCTTCTTTTCTCACATCAACCCTTAATTTTGGCCTTTTTATTCCCTTATGATCCCAGGTTCAAACAGAGACATCAAGTGCTCGGGTGACCAAATGTGAACTTCAGCTATTTGCCATTATTTGATGTAATTTTAGTGTCAACTTGTTCACTTTTAAAATGTCAGCAGTCAGCAACACTTGTTCAAACTAAAAACAAAAAAAAACCCAAAAAAACCCAAAAAAACCCCCCAAAAACACATTTTGGTTGTTAGGGCACTCGTTGAGAGATCATGGAATGAGAACTAAACATTTAGGGGTAAGTGCTCCAAAGAGCACTAGAGCAAGGAATATTAGCACTAAGAAGTTAGAAGTCATTAAAAATGATGCAATATAATTAGAATAAAACTAAATTTTTTTTAAAAGTGATGCAATAATCTGTACAATTCCCTACCCCAAACACAAAGGGATTTTAGGATATATAAAGACTAGCAGTAAAAACTAATAGATGTGATAGTTCTAAATGACAAAAGATCTCAAAAAGTTTAATTCAATTTCCCATGTATGTTTGTGGAGTGATAAAATGGATATTTTCTCATGAGAGCCTTCTGAATACCCCTTCTGCCTTTTGTAACTTTCTGCCCACTGAGCTCCACTTCTGCAGTTTTACCATTTGCCTGCTTCTTTTGCAGCTGGGGCACAGGTACACAAACTCAGTTTGGCTAGTCAGATACATGCTTCTGTGATTTCTTTTAGTAAGAGTGATGCAAAGAACTTAACACTATGGGAGGATGCCGAGGGACAGAAAGATATCAGTTCTCAGAAGCAGTAACAATAGAGGTCTAAGAAGAGGACCAGGCTCAGAGACTTGTGCACATTGTATCCCAGGAGGCAAAGCCTGTGTGGTTTCTGCTGGAGTGAGTGGACTGAGGTATGATGTTGATATTATTCCTAGATGTGCATCTAGAGCTTAATTCCTCTCTTCTTGAAAATCATAGATACCTCTTAACATCCTTTATAAAGTCTCTTTCTCCTTCAATAAGATCAAATAGGGTTTTGTTTTTGTTTTTGTTTTTGTTTTGCATTGAGGAATGTTTACTTTAAAAGGTAAATTCTAACAATTGCTTTTAAAAGTATCAGTATAATAAGGATGATCTGCTGTCTCTGTTCATTTTGCCTATTTTGCAAATGACAATTTTTTTCCCTCTCAAATCTCTGGAAATACATGTAGATTCTTTGCTCTGCTAGCTTCATGCATTTGTGTTATTCATTCAGCTCTGATATAAAGGACATCTACAATGCTTACTGAGTTTCTAGGTTCTGATGCTTAATGATATAAAATCTTTGACTTCAAGACTTTCCCAGGGCTAACAGTGTAAGTTTACTACAGTGATGTCAGGTAATTAACATTTTATTGAAAATAAATACAGGTTCCTAAGGTATACAAGGGAGAGTGTTCTATTTAACCTAGGCCTAGGAGGTGAGAAATTCAAGAAAGACTAAGATAAAGAAAACTTCCTCAGCCTATACCCAAAGGACTTAAAATCAACATACCACAGTGACACAGCCACCTCAATGTTTATAGCAGCACAATTCACAATAGCTAGATTGTGGAACCAACCTAGATGCCCATCAATAGATGAATGGATAAATAAACTGTGGTATATATACACAGTGGAATATTAATCAAACTTAAAGAAGAATAAAATTATGGCATTTGCAGGTAAATGGATGAAGTTGGAGAACATCATACTAAATGAGATAAGCCAGTTCTCCAAAATCAAAGGCCAAATATTTTCTCTGATAAGTGTACACTGATACATAATAGGGGGGGGTAGATAAGGGAAGAATGGAGGAACTTTGGATTGTTCAGAAGGGAATGAGGAGAGGGGAGAGGGCAGGGGGTGGGAAAGATGGTGGAATGAGAGAAACATCATTAGCCTATATACATGTATGATTGCAAGAATGGTGTGACTACATCGTGTACAACCAGAAAAATGAAAAGTTGTACTCCATTTGTGTACAATGAATTGAAATGCATTATGCTGTCATGTATAACTAAAGAAGAAAATTTTAAAAAGAAAACGTCACATTAAATATTAAAGAATAAGGATAGATAAATGTGAAAGTGGAAGATTAGCAGAGGAAGAACATATGCAAAATCTTGAGGGCAAGAAATCATTGTATGACCAAGAAATTAAAAGGCATATGTTAGGATTCAAGCTACAAATGCAATTGGAATATGAAACCAAGAGTTAAACAATGAACTTATTAGCATAAGAAATCACTGGTGACTGAGGCCTTCAAACCCAACAGACCTAAATTGAGCTAGGATGAAAGGGATGCTGACATGATTTTTGAGAGGATATTTTTTCTTGACTGATTTAAAGTTTACAGTTTTTATCATGATGTGCAAAACAATAGGGTGACATGTAAGTACCTCACTTTAGGGTCTTCATGTGTCTTGGTTTTAATCATCCAGATGTCACATATGCAGAGAAGATTCTGAGCAAAAGTACAGTTCTCCTAACCATAGATATTTACTATATTTCTCTCCTGAAGTCATTTTTAAACTTTTAGTTTTACAGACTGCATTTTGATAGATATATTGTGTGTATATCTATACACACACACACACTGCATATATATATATTGGTTCCATAATCTAGTCATTGTGAATTGAGCTGCTATAAACATTGATGTGGCTGGGTTACTGGAGTCATTCCTTAGCAGTTTAGCCACCCCAAGGTACAATAAGACTCAGTTCCTAGAGACGGTCACTTTCAATTATTTTTCAATAGCAATTAATAATATCCCTGCTATTTTTACTCAAAATGCAAATCAAAACCTTTTACTCTAAAATTCACCTGCCTCTTAAAAAAAAAAAAGTCTTATCTTGGGTCCCCAGTCTCAAACCAGTTATTATATTTTTCACTTTCTCTCACTGCACAATGATATCTACAATGATAGCAAGTCTTCCTAAGGGGGAAAGTTCCATTTTGCCACTTTAGTCTATTAAAGCAGATCATTTCAGAACTGTGATTCCAGGACTAGAAACTTACATCTATCATTTCTCCCTTTCCATGACCCCTTATTCAATAAGTAAAATCTGGAGCAATTCTTTTGCCAAATCTTTAGGAAATTTGGATCTTTCCAATCTTCACTCAACATACATTCCTTGAACACTGGTACCATGTCAGCACAGAGCCAGGTAAAGATACTAGATGAACAGGACAGGCATGGCCCCTGTCTTTGGAGTTTACAGTCTAAAGAGGTACATCATAGTCTGGAGTTCCTTGAGGGTCAACTGAAGTATCTGCCAAATATTTTTTTTCATGACAATTGCTCTGACATAGTGAAAGGTGTGCCATACTCTTTTCAGACTCAGAATTTGATTTTTATGAAGCTAAAAGAAATTAAAATTCTATTCATAGCCTAAATAGCTGATATTTATATTATTTATCATTGACATATTAGAAAAATATTTTAATGCATAATTTAAAACTAATTACAATAGTATGTCCTGTATCAAAGTTAATGCTCAGATTTTCTATCTTAGTAGTTCTCATGCCTAGCATTGAGGTATTACCTTGAGATCAACAGTCAGTGTACTCAATAACAAATGTCAAATCCAGCCAAGATTATACTGTGAAGAATCTTGACCCTTCCTATAGATCAGTGATGCTCAATGTATCGCCCCAAACCAGCAGTACCAACATCACTTGGGAACTTATTAAAAATGGAAATTATCTGGCCTCCCCTAAGATATACTGAATCAAACTCTAGAGCTAGAGGACCTGACATCTGTTTTAACAAGCCCTCCAGGTAATTCTGATACATACTCCAGTTTGAGAATCAAGATGCAGAAACATCACACCAGACAGCTGCCAAGTTTTTAGCCTTAAAGAACATGAATCACAACCTCACAAAATACACAGTCATGGAAAAGGGTATGGCTTCATTAAAAAATAAATAAGCACATAGTGAATGAAGTATGAAAATGTCAGCCTACATTTATTAAACTTGCAAGATTTATTGAAACCACAATTCCAGTATTAGTGGGAGTGTAAATGTGCTCACATTCTAGACTTGAAAATTAAAAGCTTTTAAAATATCTAACTTCTCACACAGAAATTACAATCAACTCAAGAAACGTAGTGAGGAAATAAGACTAAGAGCTGAAACTCTGAAGTTAAACAGACCTGGGCATAAAAAATTTATTTCATTTACTAACTCAATGACCTTGAGGGAAATTCTTTAAATTATCCACGGCATAGTCTCCTCTGTTTGTAAAATGGTGTTAATTACAACAATTATCTCATGAACTTCCAGTACAAAATAAATGGTATAGTCCATATCAATGCTCAAGAGAACATAAAGAATATCCGGCTACATTTGCATTTTGGTTAAAAAATATCTGTAGCAATAGTCTTGGATAAAAACAGCAGGAGCTGGGCACAGTGGTGCATGCCTGTAATCCCAGCAACTCAGGAGGCCGAGGCAGGAGGATCACGAGTTCAAAGCCAGCCTCAGCAACTTAGTGAGGCCCTAAGCAACTCAGTGAGACCCTGTCTCTAAATAAAATACAAAATAGGGCTGGGGATGTGGCTCAGCAGCCGAGTGCCCCTGAGTTCATCAATCCCCCGTTCCAAAAAAAAAAAAAAAAATTAATAGCAGGCATGTTTCAAATACTGAGACACATAATTAAAAAGTATTAACTTAAATTAAAGTAAAAGTGGGTATCTGTATTTTTATTCACTAAATATGGAAACTCTGTCTATAACATACTCAGTATAATACTCAGCAGATGGTAGGTATTCAATAAATATCAGTTATTCATTGACTGCATTATTATTTTAAAGATATTTGAAAGAATATCTGACAGACATGTTTGCTGCTTTGAGAGTAACACTCTGGAACAGAAAAAAGTTTACACTTAAGAAAACTTTATATGCAGATGATTATGCTGAAATACAATCTTAGGATGTCACATATCTAGAAATACCCCTGAGTAATCAAAGACATTCAATATCCTGGCTTTGAATAAACCCAAATTAACTAGAAAACCTGATTTGTTAAAACATTTGAGCATCTTGGTTCTTCTGCACCATAAGAAAATATTTGCTTATATACGTATCAAAAAACTCCTGATAATAGAAATAGAGAGTGAAAGTTGGGTTGCTGACTTTGGAAGAATCATAAACCCACATGCTATCAATTTGTTACTAATAAAATGTAAACATCCTGGAAATTTAAATTGCATTTGATTCAGCAACCAAAAATAATCTTAAGACTGCAAAGTTATGTCTTTGTGCCAATAAAATTTAGAGACTTGTAATTATGCCCCAAAATGTGTGACAGTTTAAAACAAAATATCAAGTAGAACAGAGATAGTGACAATTTTCCTTTTCTCCCTCTTAAAAACCGTAGCTGGGATGCAAATGCTGAAAGTGGACATTGTGACAAGAGCTGTCTTCACTATCATAGTGACTGAATCATGACTGCTCATGAATGATCGAGTCCTTCTTGTTGTCTTAATGATAGATGGAGATACCTCTCTGATCAATTCTGCCTGCCACTGTGATGGGTATTGACTTATGAGGCAGCTGGAAATGACTGAGCTGTGGTTGAATTCACTGGCTATATAAATATCCAACTGAAGTTGAGGTTGTCCAGAAAACAGTGAGATCTTTTCCTAGTGGGGGTGTCTGAAAAGGACACATGGAAAAAATACTACTGGACTTTGGTCTTGAAACTGACTAGCAGCCCAGGGAGGTGGGAGATGCTAAGAACGAATCTCTTGGGCATCAATGACTAAAGTGGAACAAAATGTTCTTGAAAAGAGAAAATTATTTACCAAAGAAGTAACTTTGGGCCTGCTTATGAGATGACAAGGAGTAAGGATCACCCTAACAGAAGGGGAAGATGCCCAACCTGTGCAGAGCGATGGTAGATACAAATTAGATGTGTAGGAGGCCACTCATAAGGAAAAGGTTTTGGTGGAAGGAGAAGCTGCAGACAGATCAGTTAGAACCTCTACTCAGAGTCTTGGCATTCAGAGGCAGCTTTATGGAAGCAGAGATGACAGAAATAAAGCAGTCGTGATGGAAAGTAAGTCCTGGGGATCAATGTTCACTAAAATGTGGTTTAAAGAGAATGGCAAAATGAATGGAGATTCGTTTTTTGCTGCTGTGACCAAAATACTTGTCAAGAACGGCTTAGAGGAGGAAAAGTTTATCTTGATTCTTGGTTTCAGAGGTTCAGTCCACGTCATGGACTCCATTGCTCTGGGCCCAAGGTGGACCAGGACATGATGGCAGAAGGGTATGATGGAGTAAATCTGGGGACCATTCCATTCATGGGGACCAGGATTCAGAGAAAGAAAAGGGGAAGGGACTACAGAAAAGATGAACTGTTCAGGGCAAACCCCCTAGTGATCCACCCCTTCCAGCCATGCCCAAACTACCCATAGTTACCACCCAGTTAATCCATTTGAAATAAGATGGACTGATTAGGTCACAGTTCTCATAATCTACTTATTACAACTCTGAACATTCCTACATTAACAGAAGCTTTGAGGAGCCACCTCATATCCAAAACCATGAGTGCAGCAGAACTGAGATGCTCAAATGTTTTAACAAATCAGGTTTTCCAGTTAGAGTTTATTCAAAGCCAGGCCTCTGGTAAGAAGACAGATGCCAACCTGATAAAGGACTAATGTTCCATTAGGATGAGTAATTGAAATGTGCACCAGAAGCCAGTAATGCATTGTTGAATCTCTGAAGAATGTTCAGTGATGGACAAATATCCAGAGACTACTGCACAGAGGGAAATCTGAGACAGTGACAACATATTGAAGGGAATAAGCAGAAAGTAGGAACACAATATTTAATCTCCCAAGTAAATTCAGTCACAAAATTAGATGGAGGAACATTTTAAAATATGGGGCCAGCAATTTTAAGATTAAAGAGGTGTAGTGTTAGAGAGGCAAATAAAATCATCTTAAAGGGGGGATATAGCTCAGTTGGTAGAGTGCTTGGCTTGCATGCACAAGGCCCTGAGTTCAATCCCCAGCTCCCCACCCCCAACCACCACAAACTAAATAAATAAATAAATAAATAAATAAATAAATAAATAAATAAAGATAGATAGATAGATAAATAAACAAAATCATCTTAGAATCATGTTACAGAAATAAAAGTGGGCAAGATCATCAAGACAACCAGAGTAGAGACTGTTAGTAGAGACCTACAACAATGGTTACTGCCCAAAAGGGCAGGTCAAATGTAGAGAATAAGAGCTGTAAATCGGAAAGATTAATTTAAGAGGGAAGATAGTGTGTTACTTCATACCTAGACCCAATTCTGAACTCATTCTCTGACTATATGCTTAACAAATATTTGAAGAATATTGTTGACATGGGAGCAAATTCTGTGGCCATAACACCCACAGATTTCAGCCTGACCCTGCCCTATCTCATTGCTCTAAAAATTAAATGTATATAAAACTTAGGCATAGTGAAAACCTCATTTGATAAGTGGTAGCTTTCAGAAACATCTAATTTGATGCTACAAGGGAACTTTGTCAAACAACACAAGATAAAAATATAGGCTTAGGAGATACCATGTACAGTTTCAATACCAGATGAATGAGTGAAGTAAAGGAGAACACTGAAATGAGATTTTGAAATATTTTGGTTGAGAACCTCAGTTTTAAAACTCAGTCTATTTGCCATCCAGGTGATTTTGAGCAAGATATTTTTACCTCTATGAGCCTATTTTCTAGCCTCTACAATTAAAATACCACTACATAAACTTATTGTGGTACCCACTTGTAATCTAAGGTCACAGTAGGTAAGAGAAACCAAAATAAAGTGTTAAGAAGGAAATCTGTAGAAAAACGAGAAGGCAATTTTGATGTTCAGAAACACCACCAAGGAAAGCAGTTACAGGGGAAGGTCAACCAACCAACCCAACCATCTTCTTCCCTTCTACCTCTGAACCATCCTCTTTTCAAGTATGGGAAGAACTGTTGTTTATAGCAGAAACACAGCCACCAATGCAGTTCATTGAACAAATGAAGCCAAAATAATGTTAAATACAAATCTAACAATACACCTTTCTGCTGACGGATCCATTTTTTTTTATATACCAAACAGTCTAGTACATTTATAGAAGACATGAGTATAGAATTTCCCTAACATTTAGAATATTTTGTTGTTTTAGATTTTTGGTTCTAGCTATCTATCAGGTGGTTGTCAAATTTATTTCTCAAGTAACAGAAAACTGCATATGTCAAATGCTGGCTGGAAAGAGAACCTGGGAATTATAATGTAGGAGGAAGCCCTTAAGGTGCTGTAGCCAGGTCTGGTGCTAATACAATGACCCAGGGCTCTTGTAGAAAAAGGCTCCTCAGGTTTGCAGAGCAAGTTTAGCAAAGTGATATGGCAACACCCTGGAAAGAGAACCATATCACCAAATAGCCAATAATCAATGTCTTTTTACTTCTGTACTTTGTTTCTTTATGCCAGAATTATATCAAAATATACTTTTATGGTGGTAAGTGAATAAGGATGTCTGGGTTTTGAAATTGTTAGGAAGGTTCTTTCCCTTATCCCATGCCATCTCCCACCCTCATTATCATCACCTCAGTAAGAAAAAACAGGTAAATATAGACATCAATAAGTAATACATGTTTTTCATGGTGCCTCTTTTGACCAACCCCTCCCCAAAACCTAGATAGAAGCTCCAAGTATTAGTGATGTGATTTCTAAGCAAAGCCACTGTTTTTATATTCAAAGGAAATTATTCTAGTTTCATGCATCTGTAAGCAAGGAATGGGTGACAATCTCTAAAGATTTGGGATGATTTCCATTTTAATCAAATGATATAAACTATTAATGTTTACTCTTAAATTTATAATAACAAATTAAATAGTAATATTGCTATCTGGAAAAACAGACACCATGGTGCCAGTTGCCTTGAAATTGCATTAATAGATAATATAGTAGTTGTTTTGGCTTTTGGTCTGTCATGTGTTACATTTTATTCTAATTGATGTTTTAAAATGATAAATGTAAACTATTTCTATTAAAAGAAAAAACACTACCTTTACTTGTTAAAGTAAGTTTTTATTTCATTTTATATTCTTTTTTGAAAATAAGTTTATAAAGTCACTTTTCTAAGTTGACATGTTACATTCAGGTATAGATTAACTGAACCAGAAAGCATAAAAATAGTTATCTTTCAACCAAATTCAAACAGAGCCACACTTACATCTTGGAGAAAACAATTCTTCGGTTAAAGGACTCCAGATACAACTCTCTTCCCTCATTTTCTTCATCTTATAAATGGGATAAAATTGACTTCATAAAATTGAAAGATTAAGGTAATTATACAGGGCACTTAGCCCACTGCCTAGCACAGAATAGCTGTTCAAAAAGTTAACTATTATTTTATTATTCCTAAAGAAACTTCATATAACTATAAATAACTATAAATGCAATTTCAAGATTGCATACTAGAATGCATTTCCTTACAGAACTGGTTATTCCAGGCTACATTCTACCCACCCCCCACACACAAAAATTTATTGAGCATGCATGTTGCAACAGATGATGACAGGGCCCTAGGAATAAAAAATAAATAAAATAAAAAACTAAGCATAAGCCTTGGCCTGTATTGTTTCACCATAGCAGCATCCATGTTTCTGTAAGTTAGTTACTCTAAGGTCTTACATAAGAACAGTTGGGAAGCTTCAATTACTAGGATATAAACAGTTCACTGATATAACAGAAAACACAGTATAAATTTTATTTTTGCTTATTTTTATAAATCAGATTTTTTATATTGCTCATAACAATGAGGAAATGAAATCTTGATTTATCTCAAAATCAACAGGGTATGAAGGATGCACAAATCAGTTCAATACCTATTACCGGTACCAAATCTGTTTAAAGGATAAACTCAAAATCTGAAACCAGTAAACAAAAGATCCTTACTTTAAGCACAGCAATTACATAAGCAGAGCAATAGCAACAAAGTGTTATCCTTCTTTCATACAAAAATAAACATGAAATACCAAGCTAGCCCAGCAGCCTATTAATATCCATCACAGACTGGTGATAAAGCATTCTCCCAGTGCTGAGATGGAAAAAAAGAAAATGCATGTCACAGAACAGTGGAGGATTAGGTAGGCTACTTAAGTGAATCAATTTGAGCTCCTCAAATAATCACTTTGAAAATGCAAATGAAGCAAAGTATGACCAAAAAAGAACCCCCAAACCCCAACGTTATTTTCTTAAGACTGTAAAATGAGAGCATTATGCATTCCACCTAAAGCAATGACTACATTTCCAGCATGAAAGAAATCTTATTTCAACCCATCTGAACAAGGGAAATTATTTTCCTATTCATATGAATGTTTGTTTGTACAAAACACAATTCAATAGGAAAGAGAAGCTTATTATCTCTCCGTCTCTTGTAAGGAGATCTGCTGCTTTATTCTGATGACTGTCATTGACAACATCATCAATAAACACTTATCACTAAGCCAACAAAATTATAGTTGGGAGGGAAAAAATCATATTGTTACACATGGGTTCCTCAATTCAAACAGTTTAAAATTTTTCATATAGCCATGAACATTTCTAGAACTCTGGTAAATAACACCAGCATCCATTTACCAAAGGATTCATAACCACTACCTTTGTGCCTGGTACTGTGCTTGGTGTGAAAACAATTTAAGTTCAATCTACTAGTGAAATGGAGACTAAATAATATGAAATGTTGAAGAGCATAATGAAGTTATGCCAAGGGAATATCTAAATTACTTCAGAGAATGTAACACCCTTCTAAACATACAATCCTCATAATCATGACAAAATGCAGAATTTCCTAAACAAAATTCTCTCTTGGTGAAAGTAAATAGGAAAGAAAATTCAACCTTGGAACCACGATGAGGAAACAGCAAGAGTAACTATTGTGTGAATTTCTTTAGACTTTTTGTTATAATTCCTTAAAAATCAAAATGTGTCATTACATGATGCAGCGTTGGGTATACCACATAATAGGCATTTTAGACTCCCCGATAAACACTTTTTCCATAAACTCTTGCTACTCTTCACAGACAAGAAAAGCTCAAGTAATCTTTGTGACCAGATCTATTTCTCCCATTTTATATCTGCCCCCAAAAAAAGTTTCTTTAAAAGGATAAAATCATTAATAACTTTACAGAGCATATCTTGAATAGTAATATGTTAGTATAAGTAAAGAGCTCAGGGGCTGGGGACAAAAACCAGCAGTAAAGTTCTTGCCTAACATATTGGAGGCCATGGGTTCAATCTCCAACAGTACAAAAAAAATAAGAGAATATCACCTTTCACCTTCTCTATCTTTGGAGGCCATGGGTTCAATCTCCAACAGTACCAAAAAAAAAAAAAAAAAAAAAAAAAATTACCTTTCACCTTCTTTGTCTTTGAATAAAAAACCATATTCTTGTGACACAAACGGATCACTTTTCAAAGGCAGTGGATCTGAGCACAGGGAGAAGGGTGGCTCCACAACAATTATAGAACAAGGATCTATGGAGAGATCCTCCATTTCCTGTGATCTGCAAGCCTCCTCTGGTGTTAAAGGGTGTTACTACTAGTGACTAGACAGAAATAAGGGACATATGAAACAATAAGAAGGTTCAGAAAAATCTTGTAAATTCTTATACCCGTTCACTGGCCACGGTTCACCTAGGTTCTCACAGGAAGTAGTTGAGGGAATGGTATGTATTCATTAATGATTTCTTCCTCCATTTCATTAATTGGAAGTGGGGGAAGGGATGCTAACTACTTTAATGTGCAGCTAACTGTGTCACACTGTGGCCAAAGAAGAAACTCGGCTTTCACACAGAAGTCAGCTTTCTACCAAATATCTTTCAGAAACAGATAGGAGGATCTTTGTCAGAGATAACTGAGTAATGGAGGGGGGTAAGAGGAAGGATGCCTATAAACAATGGAAATGTCTGAATTTTGTAATAATCATTTTGTAACTATCATTTTGATTCAGATAAAAAAAAAATACTAACACAACACTAAGAATTACTACTCCTTGTAACACCAAACATTTTATTTTCTATCTAGATGACAGGCATTCACAAAATTTAAACTTCAAAACCAGAGAATTCATGTAAAAAGTATTTGATGGAAGATGTCTTAATTGAATAATAAAGTTTTTCCCAACTAAATTACTTCATTTCCCTCCCTTTACATCAACCTGTAGTAATATATTTTTCAAAAATCTCAAATTTGAAATTTCCTATTACTGAAGAAATATTTAGTGATTGTCTACTTTGCACAGAACAGGATGCTTAGTATGATGAGAAGTAATTAGGTCCAGGCTTCAAAAATATTAGAAACAGGAGGTAAGTTCATTGAAAACAGCATACAATAAATTAACAAACCATTATCTATAGATTTTTCTCTTTACTCAACACTCAACCTCACACTATTGGCAGAATTAGGATTCAGATTTGTTTTAAATGGCAATAAAATACACAATGTACTCTAACATTTCCTACAGGCAATGTCAAAATCCTTCTCCAAATCTGTTTTAAGAGATGTCAATAGTATTCAAAAATCATGACAAGATTAAAAAACTTCCATTTCTTTAATTTCACCCTCTAATAATAATTGGGACCTCCTTCATGAATGCTATTAAATGCTATCTAAGAAGTGGGGGACTTTGCATGCATTTCAATATGTCTTTCCTTTGTAGATTTTATTCCCAAATTACTTTCACTGACCTACTTCCCTTATTACAATAGGAACAATGGATTAGTTTTGAACTTCTGTTTTTATTATTTTCCAGGAAATGCCAAACTGAGTTGAAAAACTTTCTCCCTCTAGACTTCCTAGGATAGACAAAATAAATGGTGAAAATCTTACACCAAGTGTTTATGCTTCCATCTCACTCCTTGCATTGCAAATCACATTCTACACAATCTCATTAATAAACCTATATTCTTTTTAAGCAATTTAGAATGGGCTTTCTGAACCAGCTGTATCACTCAAGTCTTTAAACTTAACCCATCTGGTACTTCAAATTTGTCTCCAAATGATGAAGGGAGTAAACAATTAAAATTTGTAATCTTCATCACTAAAGTTAGCAATTTTGAACACTTAAAATAATTATCTCAATTATTTTATGAAATGGCTATTATCTTTTTAGTTATATGATTTAAAAGTGAAGAAGTGATTTTTTAACTAATGAACCTGAGCAAAACCCAGTCTGAGGAGGATTCAAATCACTGTCAGTGAAAATATTTTAATATGTGAGTTTGGTAGTATACAGCAATCAATTTTTCAGTATATGGCACTGCTTAACATATTAATCTTTATCTTAGGACACAAAGAAAACCATATGTAATTTTAAGACTGACACTGGGAAAAAAACTTCAATGCCAATTTTTAAAAACACTATCTTTTAAAAGAGCTCACGTAGCTGATTACATAGGATGGAAACCTATGTTAAGGCTGCCAGACTAAAAAAGGAAAAAAAAAAAAAAAAAAAAAAAAAATCAAGCAAGCATGAGAATTTTTTCCCAAGTTTACTATGTTTAAAATATTGCATGGAAAACTTTTATGTGAAAATTTGTTCTACAAATGTTTCTGATTTTTCAAGTACCCAAAACATATAAGGGAATACAATATTATTCATAATCATCTTTCTCTTGTCTTGCTAATGCAACAATGTACATGTGTTCTTTCCATTTGAGTTTTATTCTAAATCAGTTATCTTGTTCTTGGATGTAACATTGAAGTTTCATTTGATGTTTTAATTATGCAAGTTAATAAAATATATTCTGATGAAACATAAGCATATAATAGAAACCTTTTGCTTTAATGATAATTATCATGAATGCTTAGGAAAATGACCAAAAAGGTGAGTTCTAAAAAAAATTTATTTTTGCTATCAACTGTGAATGAAGCAATTATAACAGACTAATTTTAAAAATACATAAAGATTTACCCTTGGAATGTATCACAAGAGTTGCTACATTTCTACTGCACTATAAAGAAACAAAACTTAAAAAAATCATTAATGCCTGTTTTATAAGCATAGTTTTGGCAAGAAAATGTTTAGCATTTGGAAGACATTGATGTATCTCCTCAAACTACAACTTAATGATGAGATTCAACCTTTTATTTCATATAATTAAAACAAAGTCTATAAGATTAATACTCAAATCTAAACTTTAAGGAGACCATAGTTTATCAACCAACCAAAACTGAATTTCTACTTTTGCTTCCATGTCTTAGGAATACCTCCGTCACCCAAGAGAGATACCAAGGACCATTTCCTCTCCCCTATTTGAATTCCCCTATTTGAATACTTATTTGCATTCCTGCAACATACTTCTAGACACCTGTCTCCACTATTCTAACATATTAGAACTCAAGGGAGGACTTAGCTCATTATGCTGATGTATTGAAAGACATATGATAGGGAAAGACACTGACCCACAAGCTGAAGATTGTGTTGTATTCTCCTGTATATGAGCCTCTGAGAAACTACTTTGAGACCTAAGTTACTTTATCTGTAGCATTAGCGAATAAAATTAGAATTATGACAATTTATAATATACTAAAAACTATACTAAATAATATCCCATTAATTCAGATTAAATACAGATTTCACCACTCACATGTAATTATTTCCCCTATTTAACATATGAACAAATAGGTTCATGAGTCAGAATTGCAGACATGAAAGAAAAAATCTAGGTCTGCCTATTAGATTCAAAAGAATAATTTGAAGTCCATTGTTTAAATAGAAAGGAATGTTATTCTAAATTAACCAGGTTTGCTGACTGCATGATTCAATTTAATCTGGATATTTGCTTAACTATCTACTTTGTCAACTCAGCTTATTACAAAGCCCAAGCAAAAGTAAAATAAGATAAACTGAGAATGGAACAGGACAGGACAGAGAGTTCTCATTTTACAGCACTTATTCTCTGATTTCAGATGGGTCTTTTCTCCTGTCTTCTGATTTTTTTTTTTTTTTTGATAAATGACATTTAAATATTTCAGCTTTTAAAAGCCAGAACATAACAGATTTCACTTTCTGGAAAGTCATCTCATTAGAAATACATGAAGTGCACTTAATACAAGGAAATTAGTTTCTTGTTCCACCAGTGAGATGTACGTCCTTTTCTCAATCCCCTCCAATGAAGGTTTTATCAAACTTCCCTCCAAACTTCTATCAAGATGATCCCAATTCAGGGAGGTCTGAGTGAACTTTTCCAATAAATTACAGTGAAGAAGCTGACCTTAACATGTAGGTCCTCCCAAGTTTAAGTAGCGTATTAGAAAAAAAAAAAAATACATTGACCCAGATGGACCCTCTCTTTGCTGGTTATTAGGCAACTGTAGTTAGCTCTTTCATGGTGGGCAGGAAGGGGCCCACAGCAGTAGGGTACAGGCTCACAGTCACTTGCAACCTTAGTCACTGACCAGGAAAAAACTGCCATATTCAACCTGGAGATGTGTGACATAAAAGAATGAACCAAATCTGTAAGCCTTTTGGTCAATCAGAGATTCTGCTCCTATGCATTAGGCTGGCAGCTCTTAGCCTTATAACTAATATTCATGAAATATGTTCAACTTCAAGCTTCTTGAACTGCTAGTGAACCAAGTTCCAGTACACAGTTTTTATTAACTGCTCATCAGAGGATGTGCTGTGCCTTGACAATGTCTTGTTGGAAGAGACACCAAGGGTGCACCATAGCCTCCGAGTTTGAAAGACAGGGTTTTAAAACAGCAATCTGGATGTTGAAACAAGTGTCATAAGCCATTTGTGACAGTAAAATAATGCTCCAAGTTACCAAGAGTTACCAAGTTACCAAGCAAAAGAGAAAAGAACTAGTAGCCACCAGAGCCCCCCACACCTTCGTTTGAATCATTTGAGGACTCCTTTTCATGTTTCAGGACAAGAATGTATGCAAGCTCCCATAGAGAAAGGTAAAAGTGACCCATTCGTCTGAAAATACTTCGTTAACTTGAAAATCAGAACCAAAAAGCTATGGCCCTCCCTCATCTCTTAGCTGACCCTCTTCCCCACTTACAGAAAAATACTGTTTAACTTTCCTAACCTACAAACACCTCCACTAAAAATATATGGCTATATCTTATCCTAAAAAGACACCATGCAGGCATTTAAGACTGAACCAGCTAATTCTTAGGGTTTGCAGGAGCGTAGAAATATATCACTAGTAAAACCTCCAGCATCAAATCATGCAAAATCCAGGGTGTTCACCCCAAGAGGGTTCTTGAAATGTTTCCTGGGGTGCAAATTGCAGCTTCTAGCAGCCACCACCTACACCCACTGACAGGCAGCTCCACCACACAGGAGTTGCAGCCTTGGTCAGCACACCTCACCAGCAAGGAAAGCAGATGCTTGTTTCATTGTGATATTTATGCCCCTTAAAAGGTCCTGGCTAGCTCAGAGGATCTGAGAGATGAATACTGGATGGTAGGAATAAGGGTCAAGCAAGAACACGTGGAGGTAAAGAAGTTGAATTTTCTTCCAGAAGAGGCAGCAGAAGCTCCAGGAAGTAACTGAGACTAGACCAGGTGACAAGACAAGATTAACAGTGGGGAAGATAGCATTGGTGAGAGACCAAAGGAAAAGAGGGCTCTGACCTGGGAACCCTTTCCCCTATCAGAAGTGACCCTGTCCCAGTGCCATGACTCATTTCCAGGTCTGTTGTATAGAAGTCAAAGATTTCACATTTAACATGTCACAGAAGCTCCAGAACACAAAACAGAAAGCAAGGCTTCTGCTCACTGATCGATGATGGAGCGCTGCAACACCCGATTCATCACGTCCTCTTCATCAACATCATAATCCACAAAGGTGTCGTAGGAAAACTGGTGCCGGCGTTGGATGTGTTCTACGAAGTTGGTGCTGCAGTAGCTGGGGTCTCCCCAGGGCATTGAGGCACATATTGGACAAACCACAGGTTTGGTATCCATGCTGTGGGATAATTTGCAGTGCTCCACAAGTCCTTCCTGATCAAAGTCCTTCTCAGGACAATAAGGACAAGGAACAATATAACGATTTGGGACCTTCCTTGGCTGAAGGGATGCACCTTTTGTGGGGGCCTTCACACCTTCCATGATGTAATTCTGATATTTGGAACAGGTGGCCACATGGGCTCGGATCTTAGCTAGGAAGAAATTCTTACGGCAACCATGGCAAGAAGTCTCAGTGCTCTCAATCTGCTGCTCAAGTTCCTCAGCTGGGACGCCAGGTGCCAGAGGGCTGCGACACACCCCACAGACAGGTTTCTTCGGCTTTAGACATTCTTGTAGGCATGCAGAGCAAAAGACATGTCCGCAGGGCACCTGCACAGGCTTCTCATACACCTCTAAGCACACTGGACAGGTAAAGTGGGCCAGGGACTCTGCCTCCAATGCTGGCCCCACCAGCTGCTTAACGCCCTCACAGGGCTGCTGTTGCACTGCCATCTTGCTTCTGCCACTTCACATTTATTTATATTACCCTGAAAGTAAATACACAGTTCCTGGATCAAAGACTATTATTATCCCATGACTCATTCCTCCCCCTCAGGGTAATACATGCAAACAACAACAAAAAAGAAAACACCACAAGTTCTAAGCAAACCAAAGGTTGGTTGCTTTTCTTGCCACAAGAGGAACCCCAAAATTATGAATCTGGAAATTTATACAGTCAGAGAAAATCTTCATCTCCTTAAACAAATAGTATCTGAGAAGAGGAAGAAGAAAGCAAGCATTTAGTTTCAGATGGACTAGATTTTCTCATCTTTTGAAAGATTACAGATGGTTCCACCAGAAAGGAAATAAGCAACTCTATTACCCTTAAAATGATGAACAAATGCATCTGGAAAAACATTTACACTATTCATAGTATCTATACTTACAGCATGTAGTTTTTCTTTACTCAGAAATCCTGACCATACAGTAACATGAAAGGATTCCTGTTGCTTCTCAAGTATCCTCATCTGTAAAATAAGGATATTGTTGTTACACAAATGACACCCATTTGTGATTTTTTTTTTTTAGAAGGGACAGCTCAACTTGGGGGAAAAATGGCTCAAAATAATAAAATACCTATTGATGAAATGGAAAACTGGGGGAAAAAGGTGGCCTAGGTGTTATTACCTCTCTGAACTGGAAGATATCATTTAAACTCTCACCTTCTATATTCTTGTGGGTGAAAGTAGTAACTCAAACCAAATTGAATCTTATATTCCTTTTAGAAGGTAAGATTTCTGAGTCACAAAAATGGATCTTTTTTAAAGGTTTTTCATATATAAGGCCATTTCTAATCTCAAATTTGTACCAATGACTTTGTTGGTCAGATCTATAGTTATGTGAAGGAATATTTGAGCTATCAACTACTTCATGCCATGAATCTAGTTTGCCTTAATCACAATTTAGACCTAGTATTGGTATTGGTTTTATTTTCCTGAGCCTAGGAAAGAGGATGTTTTGCACAGTGGTGCTGAAGCTTCAGCATTAGAATCACCTGGAGGGCTTACTATTGTCTTGACCCCATCAGAGTCCTCACTATGGCTAGAATTAGGTCTAAGCACTCTCCTTTGTCAATGTTTTCAGGTGACGTTAATGCTGCAGGTCCACCAACTATATGAATCACTGACCTATACATCTACAACTATGTTATATAAACTTTACAGGAAGCACCTGGGGATCTTCAACAAAGGTACATTGTGATTCAGGTCTAGGTAGGGCTTGTCATTGTGCGGTTGTAACAAGCTCCCAGGTGATACTACTTTATCTGATCCACCTGGAACAGAAATAATCAATGGTCATCACCTGGGAGCTGAAAGACATGAACACTGAAAACTAGATTATATACACCTGGTGACTGTAATTAACAATATCATGTACTGAAATTTTATGCTGAGATCTTAAGCATTCCCACATCGCTTTCAAAAAAGGTGAGGAAGTGTTAACTTGACTATGAAATAGTTTTACAATATACACATGTAGCAAATCATTACATTTTACATACAATCCATCTCTGTACCTTAACAAAGCAAAAACAAGTACAAACATATTAATTGCCTACTATGTATCATACTGTTTCCAGTATCCAAAAATGAATTTGACTCCGTCTATAAACTCCAAGAGGATTAGAGAGAAAAATCAGAAAACACATATACACACATATAAGCATAAACACCATGATAAAAGCATAACAGAAGGTCCTTTGGAACCAATCAACCAATGAGCTCCCACAAGGGGTTGATGTCTGGGGGCAGTTCTTAGAGGAATGCAGGCAATTTATTTTACCTTTTGGATTGAGAAAACTTAACCTAAGGTGTAATAAGAGAACACTGGATTTTGGTGAATAAACACACTAGAAGTGGCCAAAACCAAACCCCCTTTTAATAGGTAAAACAAGCAACCATTTTCCCTTTTAAAGGACCTGAGCCTCACTAACCAAACACACACCATAATGTCCCAGTTTTTAAAAATAAAAAAAGCAAATAAAGAGGCCCACAGAATTTCAGGTAAGGTAAACAACAGTCTAGAAAATTATTCAGATACCTAAAGACTTACTGCAAATACCACAAAAGCTAAGGCAAAGACAGACTCACCAACTTCCCACGGACCTCAGGAAGAGCGGGGCTGCTCAGCTGCTTGGAGCGCATTTAAACCTCCAGCAGAGCTCTGATTGGCTAGGAAAGCGCTGCCTCCCAGCATCCCCTGCGTGAGCAGACGCTGCAGTTTCAGGGATGCCAGGAGTTGAGCCTGTGCCACTCAAAGTCTCAGCAAGTTTTTCTTTTTCTTTCTTTCTTTCTTTTTTTTCCTTCCTGCAGTAATAGAAAGTGTAAGTACCCCATGGTCTCATCCATCTGTCGTTTTGTGTGTGGACAATAGAAAGTAAAAACCAGGCAACATCCAAGCCACCCACTTTGGAGGCCCAGGGAGTCTAAGTTTGAGGTCAGCTGGGCAATTTAGTAAGACTCTGTCTCAAAAGATAAAGGGAAAAAAGGCTTGGGCTGTAACTGAGGGGTAAGGTGCTTGCTTAGTAAGCTGGGGACCCTGGTTCAATCCCCAGCATCTTGAAAACTAAAACCAACCAACCTGTGAGTTTCTGAACAAAGAAACAAGTTATAAGTTAAAAATGAAAACTCCTGTGTAAAAAATTTGCATAATTGAGCCAAACACAAAATGGTTTCTGGTTGAATTTAATGTTATTTTCACAGTATGAAACTGAAGAGAATAAACATACCACTGTGTATGGGGAATTTTTTTGAAAGCTATTGTTATTTGGAAAAGGAAATAAAACTAGGGTACACCATTCTCCCAGTGTCATCTGTCAAGAGAATTGACCTTTAACTCATGGCAGGTGAGAAATGGCTGGAACTGAGGCTAAAACATTGCTGAACACACACTCCTATCTTCTCTTCTTTTCTCTGGATTTAACCTCAACCCTGGATCTCGTTTTAGAAAGTCAAGAGACAACCAGAAATGACTTCAAGGAATATAGAAAACAAACACATGTGTGGAGAGTTCATGTTTAAGGGTCTTCAGTCTCTTCAGTGGCAGAGTTTCGAATCTGTGTTCAGTATGATTTCCACCAAGGGAGAAACACACCCACCCCTAGGTAATGAACTTAGTAATGAACTTAATGCATGGCTTATTATTCTGGAATGGGCACCTTTTGACAGGACTTAGCACCATCAGCTTTTGTCACTTAACACCAAACAGTGAGTAGGATGTCATTCTCTTTCCATCCTTAATTATGTTCAGCAAGTATTGAATGCATGCGTATGTAAACAGTTACAAATACATACCCTCTTGGAAACTGTCATGATAATGTTGACCAGTTTGCAATGTAGTTTACACATGTTGGAATACTACCAAATTCATAAAGCAATTGGTCACTCTCTATTAATGGTATCTTTTGAGTACCTGCCCTACGTTCTTGCATTATTCAGCACCTATAATGGCAGGACTCGCCTCTATGACGTTGGGGCCATCACTCACCTTTTATTTATTTACTTCATTTTAATGAATGCCAGAACTGAAGGGGATTTTATATGCCTGGAACTGAAAGTACTGTTCCTGCTTAATGGAATAATACACAATCTGGACGATTCACAGCCCAGACTGGTAGACAAATCAGAGAGGAGAGGATGCATAGGAAACAAGTTTTAGTTTTTGTGTGTTTTTTTATTTTTTTAAGAACAAAGAACAAAAAAGAAAGAAAAGGCATTACCCAATTTCTATTTTCCTGTGCAGTGTTTTGAAATACCTGTTTCCATAGTTAGACATGCAGCAGTTAAAGAGCATGCAATAAAATACAGAAAAGAAAATGAATGTAAACATTTTCTGAGAACTGCTCTTTATAGATTTTAATGTGATGTTACCCTCTATTTAAACATATGCTTGTGAATGCACTGACTCAGAGTATATTGGATGTGTCACCATGTGGAGTTTTAATAACTAGGAAAAATTCTCAAATAAACTTGACTCTTACATACAAACAAAAATGCCATTCTTTTTGTAGATAGATTTTAGTACATACTTCAAGGTATAAGGAGTGTTGGAAATCAATATCAAATCCCAGGGTCCTTCTGCTGAGATATTCAAAATGTTAACTCTAATGGGAGTTGTATAATAATTTTTAAAAAGGTAGTTATAACCTAGGGCTGAACAGTGCACACAGACCTAGAAAAATTATTGCTCAAAATCGAAACACATATTGTGTCTTTAAATAACAAAACCTTTTCATCATCACCATAATTTTAACAAACAATATAACCATTTTTCAGAACCAAAAGCCTGATATGAAGTTGGATAATTTGGGAGAAATTATTTTCTCTTGTTTAGTAATTATCATTAATGAAAGAAAGATTTCTAAAATACTAATAAATCAGGGCTGAATTGACTGACCATGCATCCAAATTGCTGCATTATTCACACTGGAATTACTCCAAAGATTAGCTGCAAATTGCCCTCTAAATTGAATTTATGGTTTCATTTTTCATAACTACTGTGTTGTGACAGATGAGAGGAATCTGAGAGGAAAATGACAGCGATGGACCCAATTTCTTAGTGTTCTATCCTCAAGATAGAGCCAAACTGTCTCTGTAATTTTTTTTGGCAAGCATAAAAACCTGGTAGGCTGAAATCCAGAATGCTGTGTCCTTTATTCCCCTCAGGGAAGGGAAAGGTCAAAATTGTATTTCCCCTAGTGAAACCTATCAAATCAATATCCATGGATGAAGGAGGTTCGTGTATATGATGCAATTATTTTATGTTATAGTCTTTGATTTCATATGCACAACAGACCCATGGCATAGGTAACCATATCCCCATTTTCAAGAAAAGGAAAGTGAGACTGAATAATCTGCTCAAGTCTGGACTGTTAGGAGGCTTCACAACCAGATCCAGGGGCTCCTCCTGCTTGACACTTTCCACAAAGGGCGACTGTTCTGATCCCATTACCAGTTCAGAGCTATTGATATTATGTTTAGCAAATCACTTGTTTATTTTGCATCAAAGAAAACAAAAATGACTAGAGTCAAGTTGACTTAGGACTCTATTTCTACAAATCAGGCCTCATGAACACATCTTCATTTTTGGTACAACTGTTTTAGACTATTTTTGAAAAGCTGAAATAAAGTACTTCCAGATCAGAAAGACAGTAAAGGCCTCCTCCTTTATATGAGATAGATAACATGTTGCAATACAGAGAGGGGAAGACAATTTTGTTAGCCTTTAAATTGGGTTTGTATCATCCAGGCCTCTCGGGTTAGGAATGATTGAAAACAAATATTGGGTTGGAGTTAGTGACAATTGCAGTTGATGCCTTCAGGTTTATAAGATACCAGTATGTGAACATATGCTGTGTTTGTAAGACAAATGATTAGGCAGCCTCCTACAGCTTTTCTGCTTCTAAAGGTTTACAAAGTGTCACCATTATTCTTCTGTAATGGCCTCAGGTAACCTCTCTTTCATCAAACTAGTTCCCAGGTTAACATACAGATACTCAGGCGTTAACGACATTTCTAAAACCTGCAGTAGCAATTTATGTTTATTTACAAATAAGTATGTTCACATGATGCTTGTTAATAAATACTGAATGTTCCTTTAAGATGATAGAAATAAAATCTTTACCAGTAAGTGTGGAATTGAAAAGCTCTGGATCTCTAGATAAATTTTTTTTATCATTTAACATTTTAGTCAAATTACTTTACTACTAATTTGTAATGTATTTTCTTCTAGTGCATATGATTTAATTATTTTATCCTCTGAAGATTATTTTTAATATTTTTTTACTGATACCAGAATGATATGTTTTACAAACATTTATTTCTACTCTACTGGTGCCAGTTGCTGTCTTAATCTTACCACACTGATTCATTTGTGATTTTCCTTTGCTTATTTCACGTGAAATTAAAGTATTTATATTTGAATTTAAGTCAAAGAATATTCTTAGTTGATAATTAGTGTGAAAACTGAAACTTTATTCAACCATTTCATGAAATTAATCTAATATTAACTCTGGATGTCTAGAACTACTAAATACTTTCATTTTGAGTTTTGCTGTTACGTAGAAAAGATAAGACAAGGCCCATGGTGCATAAATTATTTCAATGGAGCAAGTTCACATGTTCAACTAGCTGTATGGCCTCTGGGCAGTGACTTAATGTCTCTGAGTCCTACTATTATTCAATAAGGTTGGGGTAGAAATGCCTATTCATAGGAATTTTGTGAGAATAAGATGAGAGAACTAACTTTCTGGATCTTATTCATAAGGCATCACTCTGCAAAGAAAGGGTTGAATGTCACTACTGAACAAAATAAGACTCTAAATGATGAAAGACCAAAGAAATATTAACCCAAGTCAGTGACTTGGATTTTGGTTTTAAGGATCATGTGCCTGTGTAGCATGTAAAGCCATATAATAGGAAAAATTCCAGAGAAATATCTGCAACCCATGAACAGCAGTAATGTTGGGACCTGGGGTAGGGAGACTTTCCCATTCTGCTAAATATTTACAAAATATTTGAAGTTGTTTATAATAAACATGTTTCTTTTGCGATCAGAAATTTTAGTGAATAAAAGGAAACATGCTTAGAACACAGTAGGTGTACAATTAATATCAGCTTACTTTTTCCTCTTCCAGATTTACCAGCTATAAAAATAAAAGCATTCATGCATGCATTTGCACTAATGTTTATGGGCTTTCTACTAGTATTAAACTCTTCTCAGTGTTGAGAATTCAAAGTATGGAAGAAAATAGGTCTCTGTCATCTGTTTCTGTCAATGCATAGGGACAAATAATAAAACTCTCTCAAGGAAATTTTATAAAACTTTTCCTCAATTAGATTCTTTCTATTGAATTCACACCACAGAAATTTCCCCCACCTGAAAATTGGCCACCATCCTCTGAGAAATGATGCTTGAAAAACATTTTAGACCTATGTAAACAAAATAAAAATTGTCATGATATTGCATTATTTTATAGGTGAAACATTAGCATAGATATGGTTGAACTATATTTAATTATTATTTTTATATGTCAAAGTGGTCATATATCAGCAATTTTGCTTGAGTCAGCTTAGTATTTACTCTCAAGATACATTTAAGACAATATTGCATCCAAATTTCAATGATGATCCCCACAAAATAAATTCAGTTAAGCTAGAATCAAAAGATTTGTAAGGGAATCTTTACATAATGCATAGTTTGCCATTGCAATACATTTTTTCCTCTTTACACAGAGTCTCTTCCAAAGGATCCACATATTCTCCAACACTTGTCAGTCCTTTTATTTTACCTATTTTTATAGGTGTGCTTTGTGATTTTAATTGAGATTATACTGCTGATTTATTACTATGAACAAGTTTTCATATGATAATTTCCTCATTTGCTACTATCCTCTTTGGTTAAATGTCTCTGAAGAAATTTCTCCTTCTATTCCAGTATGCTGACTGTATTTGTCTTATGCATTTGTAGGAATTCTTCAGATACACTGTTCAGATACATAGGTCTGTTGTCAATAAATACATGTAAGTATTGGTCTATGATTTGCCTTTTCACTTGCTTAAGGGTGAATTTCAAAAACCAGAAAGAATTACATTAAAATCCATCATGTTCAGTTCTATCTTTGAATATGATTGCTTATTTTTGTCCTTTTTTAAAATCTTAGACCTTTGAAGATGTTGTTCTATTTTTTATGGCATCTAATTTTGCTTTGGGGATATATACTGTAAGTTTATGTGTTATTTCTCTGCAGGTCTCTTTGCTTGCTTTCAAGACATTTTTTTTCTTTACTCAGAAGACTTTTATTTTGACTCTAGGGTTCTGCAGTTATAACTTGTGTCAGTGTGAATTTGTTTGCATTTAATCTACTTAGAATTCTTTGTGTTCCCTGAATTGAGTAATGAGTCTTTCAGCCAAGCTCTTTCAGCAGTTCTCTTCAAATTTGTATCTTCAAACCTTGCATTGCTCTCATTACTTCTGTTGTTCCTCCAGGAACTCATGTTAGATGTTTGTCAGACATTTCACTTTCTCCTCCATGTGTTTGAACCATTCCTATTTTCCATCACTGTATCTCATTTATTGTTATCTCTATAATTCCTACAATCTGTTTTCCAGTTTGCTAATTAACTCTCTAGTTTAGTATAATCTATTCAACCCATCTTTTGGAATTTCAATGACAATATTCTTTAGTTTCAAGTGTACTACGTGATTATTTTACTTCTCATCCTACACTTCAATTTTTTTTGAAACCAATTATTTTTGTAAATTTCTTCAATTATATCTTGAATCATTTCTACTTTTTTTAACCTTAGTAAAATAAATTACATTCACCTTCTTAACCATTTTTAAATGCACAATACAGTATCCTGGTGACATGCACATTGTTGTACAAGAGATTCCTAGAACTTCTTTTGCAAAACTGGACCTCTATAGTCATTGAGCAACTCCTCCCCTCACCTTCACCTGGCTCCTGGTAACCATTGCTCTACTTTCCACATTTAAGAGTTTAACAACTTTACAGGCCTTGTGTAAGTGAAATCGTGGTATTTGTCATTTTGTGACTAGTTATTTTATGACTAGTTTCATAATAGATGTAAGTTTCATCCACGTTTTAGCTTGAAACAGGATTCCCTTTTCTTATGGTTGAATAATACACTGTTGGATGCTTATAGCATATTTTCTTTAGCTATGTATCTGTCAAGAGGCATTTAGATTGCTTATATTCCTTGAAAATTGTAATATTACAGTGAACATGGTGTATAAATATATCCTGTTTCTGGTTCTCTTTATACATGTATATATATACACATATATAAAGAGAATATATATATATCTTTATATATGTGTGTGCATATATATATGTGTGTGTATATATACACAAATATATATATGTGTGTGTGTACACACATATACACACACTGTGGCAATATTTCTGGGTCAGATGATAATTCTATTTTTTTATTTATTGAGGAATTTCCATACTGTATTCCAGAGCAGCTATACCATTTTATAAATAACTGGTATACCACCAGCAGAATAACAGGATTCCAATTTCTCAACATTTTTTTTTATTTACTTATTGATTCATTGAACACAAATGGAGTACAGCTATTGTTTCACTGGTTGTACACAAAGTAGAGTCACACCATCTGTGCGTTCATGCATGTACACAGGGCAATGGTATCTGTCACACATTCTGTTATTAATTTTACCCCCCACCCGCCCCCACCCCTCCCTTCCATCTATGCTAGCTATCTT
>JAJEJO010004450.1:0-34761 GCA_020662805.1 Glaucomys volans
AAAAAAATAAGAGCTTCCTTAGTGAGTAAGCTTTGATATCTTTCTCAACAGCCCCATTTTGCTTCTGATTCAGTCAACATCCTCTAAGAAATTACTACATGAATAGTAAGGTTGTACATTGAGGTTTATTGATGTGTTCACATATTTCTATCATCAGTTTTCTGCCTGCAGTGAAAGAAACTATATTTTGTAGTATCCTTAACCCACATGTATAAATATTTTATATGGTGTTTTTTCCACAAGGATACTTTTAGCATACACAGAGAAGAGCAAATTACCACAGTGTCTATTATGGTAATACTTTACATAATAAATATAAGTTGTGGTTATAAGAACTGCTGTTCTCTCTCTTGATACTAATAACATGATACCAACTAATTCTACATATATGGCTTGTGAGGGAGAGAATTTAAAAATGAACAAGCACACTGTTTCTATGGAAAGCACATTATGTCTTGAGTACAAAAACAATGTACAACAGGCCACGATCCAAAGAAAGTGAGAATAGGAACCCTCAGTGATAGTAACTCTTCCAATACTTTTTCAAAGATACTGTGAATAGAATTTGCCATTAATATTTATAGAGAAGAGGTAGCTTTTGGTTTATTAGGTTAATAATTTACATAGTGATACCAGATAAAGTTCCAATCACTGTAAGCTCTCCAAATATATGTAAAGTATCTCTTTAAGTAATAATGTATATTGATCTTATAGGAGAGGAGTTTTTAATCTGAGGTCCATCTCTCAAGGGCCTGTGGAAAGATTGAGGATACATATACAAATGTTCTTTCATTATGAGAGAGACCAGTTATATACAAAACGCATGCAAGCACATGGTACACACACACACCATAAATTTCTAAGGCAAATTATCATATTTTTCAGTTATAAATGTAAGTAGCAAACCACTGTGATATTAGCAGTACAAGTGCTTTTATCACTAATAGAAATCAAAGATTTCATGTAAGACAATTTTCGAGGATTAATTCATGCTTATTTATGCTTCAAAATTATTTTAGTTATTAGGAAATTATTATCAGGAAATTATTATAGGTACTAATAAAGAAAAACATTTCAAAACAATGTTTCAATATAATTGATTTATATTTAATTATATGCACTTTATTCATTTAAAAAATGAAAATAAATCCAAAAGATTCACAAGATTACCAAAATCATTCCTGCATGAAATATAGTTAAGATATGTAATATATAATCTCTGGTTAAATTTTGAGGCAAAAATTTTCTATTTGTGAATTTGAGGTGTTTAAAACTGAATCCTGAGGTAAATAGCAGGAAGTCAAATGTTATCTGGAAATGATTTTGTGGATTTTTTTTCTCCATTTTAGATAGAAAGGAAGAGTGCTGGAACATTTTGCAAGTGTTCTAGAGTGTGTCCAGTTCTAGTGTAAGAATATAAGTCAGAAAACTTTTGTAGATTTTCAGTTCTGTGTGTGTGGAACTGAGTTGGCAGGGAAGAGGAGAGAGATTCCCTAGAGTGAAGAAGATAATGGATAGTGATTCCAAATGTTGTTGGGATGTTCTGATGTGGTCAGTGTGATTTAGCAGTCCATTTACACTTCATTGATTTTTCACTGGTGATTGAATTGAACTTGCTTGTTTATCAGAAATTGCCTCTACCTCTAACAGCTGATTTCTGCTCCATTTTATTTTAGTTCCTTTTTTCCTCCAACTAAAACACGTCATATTAAGCATCATTGCTGTCTAGCAACAGAATATGGCACTTAGGAGAGAGGAAAGAAATTAGGGACTCAAGATCCTCTTCAACCTTAGCTGTTCAGACTACTGCTAATCAATAAGCAATCAGTACTTCCTATTTTTGTGTTTGTTAATTTCTTTCTAATTGCAAGTTTTATTTTTAACAATGCTAGAGTCAAAAAGTTAAAATGTCAGATGTAGTTTGGAGAGTATTCTTTGTTTATATTTTGATACCTAATCAAAAACACTCAAAGATGCTAGTTGAGTTTACAAATCATATAGTATTGCTGGGAAACAGAAATCTAGAAGGTTCAGCCCTATTTATTCTAATGCATCTGTTGGAATCCTTTATGTGTGTATCTTAATGATGTCCTGAATAACTTGAAACATTTGTGACAACATCTGGAATTTTGATCATTCTTTCAATTGTAAATTGTAAACCAATAAAAACAGAATGCTTATGTATAATTTTGTATGAACCCTATAAAGCTAAAGGGCATTGTCATTGGTCAACAAATTTTAGTTACATGAAACTGAGCAACAAAGAGATGATAGTGTATTATAGAAGTTCTTCCTATCCCCAGTATTTATATTAATATTATTTTCTATAAGGACACTACAAAGCATGAATCTTATTTGGCATACTGCCTATAGTATTTACTACAATTAAAAAAATAATGAGTAATGATTTTATACAAAGTAAGCCTTTAAAAATCAGTTTAACTCTCAGTTTGAGAGTTTATTACTCTAAAAATAATTCTTTGAGAGTAATTTATTTGATATAAATAACTTCATGTTATTTTTAGTCTATAAATACTTTCTCGTTATTTTTAGTCTTCCTACTTAACACACTTTGACTGAAAAGATTCTGCCTCATTGTATTCATTGACTTTTACATTTTGTACAGTTATTACATTATTCCTCCTCTGATCTTTCTTGCTTCAAGCCACACATACTGAATTTGTCCTACTTGTTCCTCAGTAGTATTTAGGTAACATCTAATTATGTCTGAGCCTTTTGGTCATCTTGTGCTGACTCTTCATTTTTATTAATTTACCAGTGTTTGATTCCATGTATACAATCTCTAATTTCTTACCACAGAGAATAAACAAACCAAGCATGAAAGTTTGAAAATCTCATCTTCACTGAGTAATAATAACTTTAAATTAGAGCTAAACGTGCCATGTTGTTTATCCATACCTGAATTACTTTTACTGAGAGTTGTTATCAGTTTTGGATGCTGGATTAAATGTTGGCTCTGTAGCTATGTATTTAGTAGCTATGTACTTTTGGGCAAGTTATTTAACTTCCTTTGCTTCCTTATCTCTAAATGGTGACCTTTTATTGATCAAGGCCAGTGACATAGGAAGTCCACATTGAAGCCTGAAGAAAAATAGACTTCATTTTCTAATGAGAGGAGGAGAGTTGCATTATTGCAAAGGAATTTGGATGTAAGTAATATAAGTCAATGGAAGTTATTATCATTATGATATACCCCACCTGTTGAATAATTATGTGTAAAATTTATCCTCTTTAAGGATTACTGGTCTGGGTCCTAAGGACCTCTGGGTCCTATATGTTGAGATATACTTGCTCTATAGTATTTTTTCTGCTCACCAGATGAAATTTGAATCTTTTTCAGGGAATAGTGAGTTTTTTCTATCAACATGTTTTTCAAAAAGCTCTTAGCTTAGTTCAGAAAAATATAGACATTTTAAAGAAAAAATTTTGTTGCAATAATGGTTTAAGAAAATTTTGGAGATTATCATGCTAAGTGAAATAAGCCAATCCCCCCAAAAACAAAAGCCTAATGTTTTCCCTGATAAATGGATGATGATATAGAATCTGGTTGGGGGTAAGGGGTGAGGGGTGAGAGAAGAATGGAGGAACTTTAGATTATGTAAATGAGATGGGGAGGGGTGGGGGTATGAAAAATGGTGGCATGAGACAGACATCATTACCCTATGTACATGTGTGATTAATAAGAATGATATGAGTGTACATCATGCACAACCATAGAAATGAAAAATTTGTACCCCATATGTGTAAAATGAGTCAAAATGAAGTCTGTAAAAATAAAAAACTTTAAAAATTTTTTTTCTAAAAATATCTTTTCAGAAAGATTTTATCAGATTTTGTTATGGTGTTTATAAAATAATGCATATTCCATAACCCAATGTAACAATATTCAGAAGATGAACAAAAATCATCTTTATTTCTAGTACAAATTTTGATTAATTTTTATGCCAGTAGTAAGAAATATTGGAGAATGATGGATTTATAATCTATTGGCTTCTTAAACTGACTTCATGAAAATGAAATACATATTCTCCTATGAGACTCAGAAGCCACTGAACTATCGATACAGCATCACAAAAATAGCCATAGTTCTCATTAAACTTCATTTTGCCATGAAGTGTATCATTTTGACTAAGAAAATGTGTCCTCTGGATTGTCCCTCAGAAGACTCTCTTAGCCCTGCCCTGGGTTAGGGTATGTCCTCTGATGCAGTGACAAGAATAGCTTCTGTTCCTGAGAACAAAGGTTTCTAAGCAGCAGGGGCTGGGTAGATACTCTTAGAAAACAGTGTATTAATTTCCCTAGGGAAGCCTCCAGGTGAAGGTAGGGGACTTGAAATAAGGTTAAAGTCTTGCATACATGCAGGTAAAGCCAACAGGACTTAGGCATTATGTTGACCTCTGTTTTATTCACAGGCAATCCATGTCAGAATCATGCCAGGAAAATACCACAGGCCAGAAGTAGTTTAATTAGATGCTTTCAATACCGTTGAATGAATGGGAAAGCACACATGACAGAAAGCTCATGATATCAAGAAATCTTTAAGGTTCAAAAATACCAGTAAACCAACACTGTTTATTTCAACTCTCTGCAGTGCCTAGTTAAGAAATTCATAGGAGAATGTCTGCCAGACAAAAACACTGCTTTTGACTAAAGATGAGGAACCCGCTCTTTGCTGTTAGGTACACAAAAATTATTTATGGTTCTTCTCCATCTCCAAAATCTGGTAAAAGTGTCTCTCTTTGGTAAAATATAAAGTAAACCTCAGGAAGTAAGTCTTGGAAATGTGGTTTCTAGGATTCTATCCCCAGAGATGCAGAGGATAATTTAGTTGGATATACTACTGAGTACAAGTAAACATTATCTATATTGCTAACTGCAGTAGTACATGACTTTCTTCTTATATTCCCCTAGACTAATAGACTGAGTTGACTTTTCGAAGGCACATTTCTAGTATGTTCACATTAGTATCCAAAGATTCATGTATTGTTAATCATCCAAATAATCTTTATTCATACTAATTTTAAGAAACAATGCCCTAAAAAAATAACATTCTAGGAAACTAAATATGGAATGGAAAATGAAAAGTGGAGTAAAATCTGGAAGAAAAATCCTAATCACATACATGCCCATGTGCCCCTCTCCCCCCATGCCCCAAGATATGTAATATTATTTGTAAAATTTATGAAAATTACTACACTATTTATACATAGCAGTAAAAAACACGTACCAGAAATGTGAAGGAAAATCAAATGAAGTTTTGGGGCTAAAGTGCAAAATTATAATTTTATGAGTGATTTTACAATTTACTCTTAGCCATTGGGATTTTTCCCATGTTTCTATAGTAATGGATCAATTTAGAATTAATCCATTGGGTTTTTCTTTTTGTGATTTCTAAAGGGGAATGTTTATAAATTTTTTGAAACAACTCTTTTATTTCTAAGGAAGGTTAAATTACATTTTAAGTAATTATTTAACTTTCAGTGTAAATTATATTTATCATATAATTAACTTCATAAAATGCATGTGATAGTGGACATGCTGTCTAATGTAGAGGCAGTATTCATTATTCTCAGAATTCATTTCTCTTCTAAAATTTATGAACTTCTAATATTTTTTGGTTTATTGAAAAAAAAAAAAACAGCAGACAACATTCAGTTAAATTCTCTTAATATTCAAGTTACTTCAGATCAAGTTAGATTTGGCCTGAAAGAACTATGTCTCCAAGGAAACTTAACCTTATTCTCTTTCTAAATCTAAAAATACATTCTGAGAGTTGCCTCCCTTATTCTCAGAGGCTGCTCATGACTTTATTGCAACTGGTGGAAAATTTAACAAAGACCTTTTTTTCAGTTCATTTCTCTTCAATCCCAAATGTCGAATACAGGATGAACTTTTTATGGAGTTCTTTTTTCCTTTTAACCCACACCCCACATCATCAATGCCATTCACCTGATTATTTCTTGTTCTGCCAGCACTAGCCCATAATCAGAAGTATTATTCCTTAATCTCCTCAGTGTTCCATTCTCTCTTGGGTCAATGCCACCTTAGCTGACATGTACTTGGTCTTCTAGAATTCACTATACCTGTAAGCAGCAGAACCAACTTTTCTATTTAGGGCAGAGCTACAAAACTGATAACCTGGCAAAGCAATTACAGTAAAACTCTATTATAAAACACCTCACTATTTCACAGATTCGATGATACTTTGGGTCAAACCATGACTACAGTGTACATGTGCATCTCTCTTAATATAACATCAAAAGAGCCGTCAAGTTAGGTTGTTATCTTCCAACATCAGCATTATTACAGAGCTCTTTTATTGCACTGATGTATGTCTCTAGATAGAAAAAATACTTTCTATGCAATTTTCAATGACTAGTACATAAACATTGTTGTCAACAGTTATCTAAGGCAACATTGTGTCTCTAATACAACTGTATTATCATTATATATGATCCGTTATCAAATATAGTGAATTTGTAGTAGAAGACAAATATATTAGAAATGATTTTCTATAGAAGATGTTATAAGAAAACATATTAAACTAGTACAAAAATATTTATTCATATGATTGACAATAGGAGATACCTTTGATGCCCCCATGCTACATCTCTTCATCCTGTAGTTCTGTGTGAGCTTAGATTCACCTTGTACTGTGACTGCCACTCTGTGTGTATATCTCATGTTCTCAGGACTTGACTTATCATTAAACATATTACCAAGGCCCATCCTAATTTAAGGAAACCATGAAGAATTTTAAATATTTGTTTTAAATTAGAAGAAAAAAAACCTTTTAGGCAATGAAAACGTCTTAATGTAGGTAATACTTTTTGTTTATGAAAATGGATTTGTAAAATTTAAAAGAAGTTTTTATTTTTATGGTTGAAGGGTCTCACAGCAGTTATAAGGCAATTTTGCATATCTTTTCACACTTTTTTCATGGCTTCTGTTTGACCAGAAAGCACAGTGGAGTTAATATTTCTAGGGCATTGATGTGAGATTAGGAGCCAGTTGAAGAGTTATAGGAGCCATTTTTATAATTTTCCTAAAGGAACAAAATCCCAGTTTCTCCTCTATTGCATCTTCATATGTTATCTAAGAAACATTGATGTGCATTTTTCTGCAAACTGTCCTAGAAGTCCAGAGTCAATATCTTGCTTTCAAGGGAACACAAAGATTCTGAATGCATACTTTACCACAAATTAATATTTAAAATATAAAAATTTTCTTACAGATTTCTTGTTTGAAAATATATTTTCTCTTTTAGTGACATCTATTATGTGGTTAACATAACATACATTTCACTACTTTGAATGTACAAATGTCTTAGAATAATCTAATTTTTACAATCATTACAAATATCTAATTTTATAATATTTTCATGACCTCAAAAAAAACCTTATTCCCATTAGAGTTATTCTCCATTTTTCCTTTTTAATTTGTTCTTTTTAGTTATCTATGATAGTAGAGTACATTTTGACATATTTATACAAACATGGAGTATATCTTATTCTAATTACAATAACAGTCTAGTAGTTGTACATGATGTGGGGATTCATTGTGGTATAATCATATATGTACATCAGAAAGATTTATTTCACTGTCTTCCCTATTCCTGTCCCCTTCCCTTTCATTCTCCTTTGTTTAATCCATTGAACTTCTATCTCCTTCCCTGCCCATTGTGTATTAGTGTAAATCTATCAGAGAGACGATTTAACCTTTGTTTTTGGGGAATTGGCTTATTTCACTTAGCCTGATAGTATCCAGATCCATCTATTTACCAGAAAATGTCAAAAAGTCATTCTTCTTTATGGTTGAGTTATATTCAATTGTGTATGTATACCACATTTCTTTATCCATTCATCTGTTAAAGGGCACCTAGATTGTTTCCATAGCTTAGCTGTTGTGAATTAAGCTGCTGTAAACATTGATGTGACCGTGTCACTATATGTGGTCTTTCTGAAGGGTTCCTTAAACTTACAATATTCATCTACTTTGTGGCATGTATCATAACATTGTTCTTTTTTGATAGCCAAATTAATAGTCTATTTTATGCATACATTATTTTTGTTTGACCGATTTCTGCTTTTTGACTATTAGAAACAGTGTGGCTGTGGACATTTGTGTAGAAGTTGTAATATAGACATATGTTTTCAACTCTTGCTTTACCTAGGAGTAGAATTACTGAGTTATATGTTTGCACTTCATTAAACCTTTTGAGAAACTTGCAAATAGTTTTTCAAAGTGTCTTCACATTTTTTCTCCACTAGAAATTTTTGAGTGTTCCAATTTGTTCACATCCTTGACAACACTTCTTGTTTTCTGTCTCTTTTACATTAGCCATTCTCATGGTGTAAAGTGGTATTCTGTGGTTTTGCTTAGCATTTTCCTGAAAACTTATGATACTGGAAATCTTTTCATGTACTTATGAGTCATCTGTATATTTTCTTTGGAGAAATGTCTATTTAAATACTTCTCCCATTTAAAGTGGTTTATTTGTCTATTTTTATTCTAAGAGTTCTTCAAATATTCTGCATATGATATTCTTATCAGGCATATAATCACTAACATTTTCTCTCATACTGTAAGTTATCTTTTCATTTTCTCAGATGTCTATTGAATCATGCTTTTTTCATTTTAACTATTTTTAAAATGTTATCACTTGTGTATTCAGTATAATATCTAAGTAACTATTATGAACACAAGTGAACAGTTACTTCTATAATTTATTTTAGAAGTTTTATCTTTTTAGTTCTTATATTTAAGACTTTGATCTACGTTGAGTTGATTTTTTTAAGTGGTATGATGTAGGGATCCAGTTGTCCTTGTATCATTTGCTGAAATAGTTATTATGTACCCCATTGAATCATCTTGGTTCTTTTAAAAAAAATAAGGGACCATAAGGGAGCAGTTTATTTCTGGACACTCAATTCTATTTCATTGATCTATTTGCCTATTATTTTGTCAATACTACACATCTTGAATAATGGAGGTTTTTAGTAAATTTTTAAATGAGAAAATGTTAGTTCTTACCATTTGTTCTCCTTTTTCAAAGTTTGTTTTGGTTATTCTGTGTCACTTATATTTTGATATGAATTCTAGAATCAATTCAGTTTCTTCAAGAAAGGCATCAGGTATTCAATAGAGATTATGTTCAATCTGGCTTAATATGAGGATATTGTTTCAATAGACTAATTGTTTTCCCATAAAAATCAATGTCTTTACCTTTATTCGGGATTTCTTTCATTTCTTTTGACCATATTCTATAGTTAATTTTAAGCTTAAAAATACTGCACTTCTTTTGTTAAACTTATTTCTATTTTATTCTTATTATTATAAGTAGAATTGTTTTACAATTTTATTTTCAGAGTGTTCAATGCAATTAGATAAAAATACAAGAGACTTTCGTATTTCAACCTTTTATTCATTAACCTTGCTGAACTCCTTCATTAGCTGCATAGTTTTATGAAGCAATTTTATATAATTTTATATATTAATCTTTTATCTAGCAACCTCTGAACTCTTTTATTAACTCTATAGACTTGTAAGAACTTTTTACATAAAACACCATGCTATCTGTATATGAAGTTGGTTTACCTTTTAATTTCCAATCTGAGTGCTTTCCATTCTTCTTGCTTAAATGCCCAGGAAATGATGCTCATTCTAATGTTCAACACACATAGCAAGATTGTACTTCTTTCCTTCATAGCTGGTTGTAGTTGAAACACTTTTAGTCTTTCACTGTTACGAAAGATATCTGAAAAAAGTAAAAATAAAAGCAAGTTAAAGGGAATGAAGAATAAAGAAAACCTTTCCCCTCTGTTAATTAGCATGTCACAAAATTAAAGAGATTGCATTTTGAAGGAGGAATTAGAAATAGTAAGAATAAAGTTTAAATTCACCAAAAAAGAATGATATTAACTAAGAAGTTTTCAAGAATACTCATTGTTTGAAGAAGTTCCTCTGCCCCTAGTTTCTTAGATCTTTTCATAATAAGAGGGTATCACATTTTGTCAAAATGGCTTTTCTACATCCTGTGTTTTGGGTTCTCGAAAATAAGATGATGGGTAGCATAATAAGACGTCTGCTGTCTTTGTGTTTTGAGTCAACCTTGCCTTACGGACATACATCCAACTTGATGGTAATGTGTAATCCTTTTTTCTCTATTGCTTGACTCATTTTTCTACCATTAGGTTGAGTGGTTTTGCATGTAGATTAATAAAGTGTATTAATCAATCATTTCTTGTGATACATTTTCCTGGTTTTGCTATGAGGGCAATATTGGTATCATTAGATTGTTTAGAAAATCTATTTTAAACCTAGTTTTTAATAAAAATTTCTAAAGACTTGATGTTAATTTCTCTTTAAGTGTTTGTTAGAACACACTAGTTTCCATATGCTTTTTCCACTCCATTGTTCTACCCATTATTTAAAAGAAGATATTAAGTCTCTGTTGATGACTGTTGTATTGTGGTCTTTCCTTTTTTCTGTCAGTTTTTGCCTGTTGTATGTTAGGGCAATTGTTTAAGTGCATATCTGTTTGTAATCGTTATGTTTTCTTGATGGATTAAAATTCTTACCATTATAAAATGCCCTGTTTTGTCTCTAGTGTTAACGTCTATTTTATTGGACAACAATAAAGCAGCCTTGGGTCCCTGTATGTTATGTCTAATTTGCTCCTTTTACTTCCAATCAATTTATGTATTTGAATCTAAGGTATATCAATTATAGACAATATAGATTTGAATCATTTATTCTTTCTACCAAACTGCTGCTTTCATCTTCCTCCTAATCCTCTCCACCCCCTCCCCCTCCCCCTCCCCCTCCCCCTCCTCCTCCTTCTTCTTATCATCATCTGTGTAGGTTTACTTTAATTACTGATAAGGTAGGATTTAAATTTGACATTTTTTGTGTATTTCTTTATGCATGAATACCTTTCTATTTGATTATTCCTTTATTCTTGCCTCCAGTTCACTAAAAATGGATCTTCTAGAGTATTACCTTAATTGCTTTGTATTTACTTTACCTTATTTTTAGCAGTTATTTTTTCAGTGCCCCCCTCTAAAGGATTATAATTCTTGTTTTAACTAAATAATATATTTTGTATTAAGGTAAATATAATATATAAAATATATGAAAACTGTCTCAATGTAACTACATTCCCTCTTTTCTGTCTTATTCTCAAATAAATTTAATGTATTATAATTTAATCAACACAGTTTTAAATAGTTTTGTAGAACTAAAGTATTATAAAAAATACATTCATAATGTTTTTTACCTGTACCTATGAAATAGTCCACTTTATTTCTTCCTCTGAATTTGAGTTACTCTTGTGTTTTTATCTAGAAGGACTCATTTTTGTATTTGTTATAGGACAGATCTGCAAGGGATGAAACGTTTCTGTTTTTGTTTATCCAGGTATGTCTTACTCTTTAATTATGAAACACCAATTTTACTGAATACAGACTTCTTCATTGACATTTATTTTCTTTAGACACTTTGATCCTACTACTAATTGGCCACCATTTTCTGATGAAGAATTAGATGTTACTCTTTTTGATAATGCTTCACCTGTGATGAAATAGTTTTCTTTTGCTACATTCAAGATTCTCCTTGCATCTGTCTTTTGTCAGTTTTATTATGTTGTGAATGTTATGAGGGTTTGAATCTCTCAGGTTTATCTTTCTGGAGTTAATTAGTCCCTTGAACAACAACAACAAAAAGTTTTCATCAAATTTGTAGTTTTTTTACTCTTATTTCTTCAAGTATTTTTCTGCCCCTCCCTCATTCCTCTCGTGAGACTCCAATATACATATATTAATAGGCTTGATAGTATTTTTCAGATCTCTGAGTATCTGTTCATCTTTCTTTGTTCTTTTTTCTTTCTATCCTTAATACTGAATTGCATCAATTGGTCTATCTTCAAATTCACTGAGTTTGTTTTTCTATAGTTCAACTCTTCTGTTTACACTCCCTAGTGATTTTGATTTTTTTTTTTAAATTTCACTTACTTTCAGATATATATATAGACATTCAAATATATATATATATATATATAATATATAGTCTTTCTTCTTTAGTTATTCTTTTATTATCTGTGTGTGTGTGTGTGTGTGTGTGTGTGTGTTCGTGCACACACACTAATTAGGTATTTTCTAGGGTCTTACTTTAATTTCTTTTTGTTTTCTTTACCATATTTTTGACAGCTATTTTCTTGATATGTTGCCCTACGCATTAAGATTACAACTAAGAATATCTTCTATTGCTTTTTTTAAGAAAATGTTTTCTATTTCTTGATTAATATTCTCTATTTGGGGAGAGATTTGCCCACACTTAGCTTTAACTCCTCAGACATAATTTCCTTTCACTTGTTGAACTTGTTTATAGCAACTGATTTAAATCTGACTACTAAATCTAGAATGTGGCTTTTCTCAGGGAGTGTCTCTAATGACAGTTCCCCACCATATTCTCCCTTTCCTTCTCTTTCTCTTTAGGAAACAGAGAGTCAGAGAAACAAAGAATATTTTATTGAAAAGTAGGTATTAATATAACATGGCAGCTCTGAAAATCAGATTCCCTTATTCCCTGATTTTTTAGGTTATCATTGATTGCTGCATATTGTTGTGATTGTTGCTGTTGCTACTTCTTTTGTTTTGGACATTGTATGCAACCTGTGTTCTTTGTCTTGTGTAAACAATGAAGTCTCTGCTTTGCTTGCTTCATTCATTTCAGCTAATGGTGGAAAAGAGATATCTTTAAATGCCTTGAATCACTAAGTCTCCCAGTGTTAACAAAGAAGAGGTCTGTGTTTATACAAGGGTTTTCATTCAATCCCTCACAAGTAGTTTACAACTTTTCTTTGGGTTTCAGTTTCTCTTGGTCAGATCCTCGAGATCAGAGCAGAAAGATTGGGCTTTTTTTTTTTTGGTATTTCTTAGCCATGAATATAACCCTGCACATGGGCATTACGTTCTTGATTTTCCAAAATACAGTAGAGCTTATAAAGTCTCATATTAATTGCCCTCTTTTCCTTTATGTTTTGGTTAGCTTATTTTTAGCCCCAGTTATTGTTACCTCAGGTAGGTGAGATTTTTAACTGTCTGTGATTGTTTCAGACAATATTCCCTAGTAAGGGCTATTTAACAACACATTCTGAGTTAAATGAAATTAAAACAAATCCTGAGAATTGAGATTTTTGGAATAATTTAAACAGGTTAATGGTGACATTTCATTGTTGTTTACCTTTATGGATATTCCCATTCTTTTTTAGCAAGTGTCATCTAGGCTGCTGATTCTCATATCGTTTTATTATTCCTGCTACAGTTTTTCAAGGTTACTATGAAGTTAGAATAAGGGAGAGAGATACAGAGCCTATTGTGACATCTCAAATCTTACTCATTACCGAGGACTGTATTTTTACTTCAATAATGTCTTGAAGGATTGACCATATCTTTTGTTAAATTTCAGAAATCTGAAAAGGTTGATTATTAGCAATAATATTTTGATAATGCAAATGTTTTGTTCCAATTCTTACTTTATGGTGAAGCAGCTTTTCAGAAGTCTTAAATTTCCATTCTCAACGTGCTGCTTCTTCAAATGTATTTTCAGCCTGCATATCTGATTTTATTTCAATACTCTTAATACTCAGGTTCTCAAGTAAATACATATATAAAGACAGAAATTCAGAATAAATATGCTGTACTGTCCTGGCTGACTAAACTCAAAGGTGGACTTACAATGACTCTGAATCTGATAGGAAGCCCTTATTTTTCTTTCATTCTGGAATTCAATGTATATTCCATATTGTGAAAACAAAACGAACAGCATGTTCTTTAGTTTGAATTGTACCTTAAATGTCTTTCTAGACCTGGAACTTATTTAGAACATTTCCTCAGAGCTTTATTTCCATTTTTCTCAATAAAAGAATAACATATCCTGTATGGTGAACAAATGTTGTAGCTCGAGTTTTATGTGTAAACCAATACTAAACATTGTGGATTGTACATTTTCTTTATATAACTACCAAATTACAGAACTTCCAGATGCTCCTGCTTGTAAACATGTCGGTACCTAAACATTATCTGCTTAACTTACAACCGGAAAAAAGCGTATATGTTCTCTATAAAAGTAAACCATTACAATGCTTCATAACCAAGATGTATTGCTATATATGTTTTTCTCTGTGTGTTCTATCTTTTTCTTGTACAAAATTAAGAGGAAAATAATTTAACCAAGGAAGATACAAAAATGTACTTTCCTGAACTTATGTGATTTTAATTCTAAATCAGTTAATAATTAACTGAAGAGATGATGATCATTATTGTAATTTACAAAGAGGTTACTCAGTTCTAGGTAAGGAACTGCTGTTCTACATGCTTCCTGTGGTCCTCCTTTTTATTTCAGATTTTTTAAATGTATTTCTCAGCTACTAGCATGCTCTCTATACTAATTGACATATGAACTCATTCATTATTTAATACCTACCAGGTATCAATTGTAAACTCTTTAAAGGAAAGTATTAGGCCATATACATTTGATATGCTTAGTTTCTATCTCATTGGCTGTATGAGAAAACAGAAAAACAGAAAATGATAAAAAATGCAATATTAGAATATTGTATTCACATCCTTGACAATATAAATGTTTTTGTTCCAAATAAAATTGTTGTTTTTTATTTTTTTTAATTTAAAAGCTAGAATATACAGTGACTCAATACAGTCATGTTTGGCTGGGTAAATATCAGACATCAGTTCATAGAACAGGTGGAATTTTATACCACTTTAGGATTTATTTTGGAAACCATTATCTTGATAATTAGCACCTTAAAGTATTAGATAAATAATACTTAATATCTTATCTGAACTGCAACTCAATTCTCTTTTTTATGATTCACTTTACTTAGGATAGATAAAAGTTTTTAATCTCTAGACAGGCATATCAGTTAAGATGACCTATGCTGGAAGAAATTGGAAATCTGACTCAATCTGCAATAATCAGTTTGGATATTTTTGGCTTGCCACTAGGAATCCAGAGGATTAGAGAACTAAGAATCAACATGGATGACCTGTGTTAATGTTATATCCTCTTGAATGTTCCTTTTGTTTGCTGACTTCACATTTTATACCAACATAAAGGAACAATGTAGGTCATATTTATATTTACTTTCTCTTAATCATCTATCTCCTGAGAAATTCCAGCTTATTCCTACATAAATTCAAATTAGTCCAGAAAATGAGTTTAATAAGCTCCTTCTAAAGTGTAAATTATGCATACATAAAAAAGCAGACCTGGAACAAAATTTTGGTTTGGTGAGGTAACTGAAAATGTCAAAATGGACTCATGGGCAGGAAATTAATGTTTTTTTTTTTCACACAACATAGTTATTATTAAAATGATCATCTTGGAGGAAAAATTTCTGGTAGCTCCCCAAAACTGGAATGAATGTGAAGTAAAAGGACCATTTAAAATTTCTGTTTAAAATTTATTTGTTGTTTGACTGTTTCTAGCACTCTCTTAGTACCATCTTTGGAGCAGAGACTCAACTCATCCCTAGCACAATGAAGCAGATCTATGTGCCAAAAAATAGTCTACTACTCTGTTGATACTTGGATAACCTTATGATTTTCTTTTAATAAATGATTGGGTAATATTTCTTGTCTCTGTTTTCCCACATATTAATGAATTTACTTTTTTTAATGAAGCATAATTTTTTCAAATACTGAATGCTTTGTAAAAATTTTAACAATTCAGTTCTATTTTAAATACTGTAAAAATTATATATTTTCTCATTCTTTGAGAAAGATATAGATGTAACAGCTTCATATTAGGCTGTAACTATAAAATTAATAGCAGAATTTTACTATTTTGATCACATCTGAGAAATATGAAGGAGATTCTGTAGTTCTCTTTAATTCTATTGTATATAGAAGAAAGTTCTCTATTCTTTTTAAACTTTATACCATCAATAGTATAAAGAACTGGTATACCACTATATACCAAAGAATAGAGAAATGGTATACCACTTTATACCTTTATAACATTGATTTGAAAAATGTTTTTGATTTCTCAAAAAAGGTCTTAAATGTCTCATCAAGCTTATTCCTAAGTGCCTCAAAATTTTTATTTCATGAATAGAAATTAATTTTATTTTATACTCTAATTTTCAATTGTTATTAGGTAAAAGTGTTGCATGTGTAACTAGGGCTATTGTCTGAATACTTATTCCTTCGCAAAATTTGTATGTTGGAATCCTAATCCCCAAGGTGACAGTTATAGTAGAGATTTTTTCTTTTTTTTTGGTGGTGATTAACTTATGACAGCAGAAGTTTCTTGAATAGGATGTATGCTATAATAAATGCTTAGGTTCCCTTTGTCACAATTACCTCTAAGGAGATTTGAGGAAAACTGGATATCATCCTATATGTAGTAAAGTCTATTGTAGGTAAAGAACATGGAAAAATTATTTTGTGCACCTATATAAAAGAAAAGGGCAATTGTTCTTCCCCTTCCAAGAATCTCTGTGGAGACATAATAGGAAGGATGTTGAATCCTCATACTTTGGAGTCTAAACAATTGTCTCCAGGGGGAGAAAAGCCTTGTGCTTCCATCTTTATGACAAAGGATGTTTCCATATCTCAGGAAGGTACGTGGGTCTGAATAGAACAGGGGTATAGTGTAGCAAACCCTGCTGCCCAAATCTGCACCCTTTCAGCCATGCTGGGCCATTTTCAACTGACAGCACTTGCATAACTTTGCTTGCAGGTTTTTTATTTGTTGATTTCTTTTCTTATGAAGACTTGGAGGTCATTTTGCATAGGAAACAGGTCAGAATATCAAGATAATTAACACTCTTTGAGAGCATGCCTGTGGCATGATTAAAGGAATCTGAATTAAAAATCTAGCCCTTTTGCTCCTGGTGAGAAAGACGTGTATTCACATCATTTCACACTTTTTTTTAAATATGGTCTTACATTTTTTTATAAGCATAATTATCCTAACAGATAGCACTGCCAGAGTGACATCCAGGTGCTTTCTCCCACAGGGATCTGTGGTGACAGGTAATAGCCCATGATCATTTTAGTGTTTTAGACTGCTGAATGTGGTATTGACACACATAACCTTAAAAAAAAAACCCTGAAATCTGACAAGCAGAGGTTTGATGCTATCTCCAAAAATGGAAGATAGTTATCACTCACCCTATTTTCAGACCTGAGTTATATCTCAAACCCTGAGCAGAAGGATTGAAGTGGAAGCTACATTCCTTTAGCAACAGACTTTCTTAAACCATTTAGTATAAACTTTTCCCAAGAAAAATCTGCTGCCTTTGAATATACTATATTCAAATATGCAAAATTATTAATGTGTTAGCTATTAGATAATAAGCCTAAACAAATTATTATATTAGAAGAATATAAATGTTATCAAGTCCCCAGGTGAAAATGGAAACTTACCCCTAATCATTCTTACAAAGTGGAATCAATGATTTCACAGAACCTCCATGTATCTATTAGGTTCCAAGAATGCATATTTGGTTGTGGTGAACTTAGCAAATGGCATAACAACTGCAGAGTAAGCATCTATGTTAAGAAATGCCAAAGAAAAAACAAAGTCCAAAAAATTGACCCCATTTCAAGATAAGACAATAAATAAAAACACTATTTAAACTTAGAATAACTGTCAATAAATTATTTGATCCTTGAGAACTCAAAGTTTTAAGATCCCAATTTAATATGCCTATCCCTAGAGAACAAAAAAATGAATTGTGGCAAATATAGAACATTGAGTGAAAACCACAATGCTAGCTGTTCTGCTGGATGTGGGACCTATACTGGAATTGATCAACATAACCTCTATTGATCTGGAAGATTATTCATTTTAATCAACTTAAGAAAAGGGGATCCAAAGTATTTTCATTCATTCAGGAAGGATAGCAGTGTGCATCAATATCTTGTCCAACAGTGACATTAATTTTCCTTCTCAGTCTCATTTTAGCCCACAGACACCTTGCTTTTATTGCCTCATGCTACCTCCCAGTTTTAATGAGTAATCCTAATATGACCTGGTTAAAAAGAAGAAGCAAGCATACATGCAACAAGATTGGCATATAAAACATATAAAGATTAAGGATCTTGCCACAAATGGTCCAGTGGTCTGGGTCATTTTGGTATATTTCACTAAAAGTATGAGATAATTTATTGCATCTTCTATATCATATTAGAAGATGAACTGAACTGTGACATTTCTTTCAATTCTGAGGCAGCATATAACATAGTTGAAAATACTGCCTAATGGGTATTTGTTCAGTGACAGTTTATTCTCACCCAATCAATATTGTTAGGGCTTAAGGCAAGAGAGAACATTGCAGTAAGGACAGATGCAGTCTATATTTGCTCTGTTTCTTAAACCACATGTGCTTCCAGTATCTCATCTTGAGCATACCATGCATCTTCTTACATTCTGCTCTGAGGCTCACCTCATATTGTGGAAACTGAATCTCCAACATGGGCACTGTCTCCAAAGTAGAAGGGAGCTAAGGTACCAGAAGCATCCCTCACCAAATAAGTGTGGAGAACTGGTTGGTAACTACTCTGTACTTGCATTTTTAAGGAATGTTTTACCTGTATTTTGTAAGTTTCTCAGGCATTTGCAGCAACAATGAGCCACTATTCTTATAAAACACTCTCAATAATTCATCCTTGGATTCAGCTCCCCATGAATCATCTCCTCCCCATGTCTCCCTTAAAACTCCCTCATTTATGCTTCTTGGGATAAACAAATAAATACATCACAAACTGCCATTTCTCATCTCAGACACTGATTTGGGAGGAACTTATACGAGAGCCTATAAGTATCCTATGTTATAATGCTCTTATTGTTGTCTTAGTTTGGGGGTCCTGGAGACACCAGAAAATGAATGAGAAATTTTTCCTATTTTATTTACTCTCCAAAAGATCTCATGTTAGGTGGGTATCAATTAACCTTAAATATTTGAAAAAAATTTACAGACTAAGAATTTGAGAACTTTTTAAATCACATATTCAATTTATTTAATTATATATTTCTTTTCACATAAATTGTAGAAGTCACTCCTCCTAGGCTTATGTTTATTTCACACAAATTTTGGCGTAGGTTTTTACATAACATTCTCTTCTCTTCTTTTTAATGTATGTAGAATCTGATGGGATTATACTATTTACATATTGATATTTATATTTTGTACTTTTTTGTCTTTTTTCCGGATTATTTTTGTCTGTGCTTAGTAAGTCTATTAGAGTTGTAAATAAACAACATCTTGTATTGTCAAAAAATGTGAAATATCTTAGATTTTTACCCTACTTGCACTCTAACTAGTTAGTCCAAAATTTCATTGATAGTGTTAAAAAACACAAGATTTCCAGATTATAGGGAAGGATAGTTTATTTCTCACATTGATACCAGTAATCATGGTCTCACCATTTGCTCTTGTTTCCTGAACTTTAATTTCCAGAGTGTCATGAAGGTGAAAAGTTTCAAGAAGATAAACTGCCTTATAGGAGTTTAGGGAAACCAAATATTTTATATAGGATTGTAAGCATGCCTTCCCTGCTCCAGAGGGAGGCACTATATCTTTCTAGTTTGTTAGTTACACAATCATCCTTGAAAAGATATCCTGAAACAATATACACTAAGTATCTCATTCACAGGATCTGTAGAAACACAGGAGACCCATGAAGTAGTATATCTCAGTATGGATTCATTGATTTTCAAACTATTTGCTTTCTAGTTCATAAATTTATATTACCAGTTTCCTCTTTTGCTTTCCCTGGGGCTTTAACTAGTTTTAATTTTCTAAAGTATAAGATGGCTAGTGAACTCATCAACATTCATCCATTCTTTTTCCTAATATATGTATTAAAATCTATTGATTTCCTCTAATCACAGCTATGAATCATTTTGATATGATGAATTTCTATTTTTATACAGCTAAAATATTTTCTCATTTCAAAAACTTACAGACATTTTTAAAAATGCAAAAGTAGGAAGAATCTACATGTAAAACAAAAACAAAAATGTGTTACTATTTTGATTGGAATTACATTACTTATAAATTAATTTGTAAAACAGCATTTTAAAATAATGTCTTCCAATTGAGACAATATTAAGTTGTTCCAATTTTAAAAAGTTTAAATTACATTATATTAAACAGAATATGTAAATTCTCATCATAAAAAATAGAAATAATACATATTTAATGAAAGCCCTCCTGAATCCACTGAACTCTAGTCACCTTCTTGATGATAACCACTCTCATCCAAAGGGAATGTGTCATACGTGTGAGACTTCCGCACCTGGGATGTCAGCCCTGAATGCTCCCATGAGACTTTCACGTGGAGCGGGGGGTGGGGTGGGGGGAAAGGGGTGCACACGACTGGCACAGCTTAGAAGTGGGAGACTTCAGCTTGGGGTAAGTGGACACAGCAGACACTTGAGTCTTCCACTAGGGGAGGCCAAGCCCAGAGGCCCAGACATACCCTAGTCTGGCCCCAGCCTGCAGTCTAGTGTTACTGAAGACTAGGAGGTGAGGTGTTGGAAACATGCAGGGACACCAAAGTCTATAGGGGGGAAGCTATAATACCTCAGATTCTTAATAATAGAGGGGAAGATACATGAGCAACATGAGAAAACAGGGGAAGAAAGTGTCTCAAACAAACCTAGATGCTACATCAACAGAATCCAATGATAACATGGCAGAAGAAATGTCAGAAAGGGAGTTCAGAGTGTACATAGTTAAAATGATCAGAGAAGCAAACGATGAGTTAAGAGAGCAAATGCAGGCAATGAATGATCACACCAATCAACAGATAAAAGAACAGATGCAGAAAGCAAAAGATCATTTCAAAAAAGACATAGAGATTCTGAAAAAAAAAAAAAAACAACAACCCAGAAATCCTTGAAATTAAGGAAACAATAAACCACATTAAAAACAAAAGACAGCATAACCAACAGGCTAGATCACCTGGAAGACAAAACCTCAGAAATTGAAGACAAAATATTTTATCTTGAAAACAAAGTTGACCAAACAAAGAAGATGGTAAGAATTCATGAACAAAGTCTACAAGAATTATGGGATATCATGAAAAGACCAAATTTAAGAGTTATTGGGATTGAGGAAGGCACATAAATACAAACCAAAGGAATGAATAATCTATTCAATGAAATAATATCAGAAAATTTCCCACATCTGAAGAATGAAATGGAAAATGAAATACAAGAAGCTTACAGGACACCAAATGTACAAAATTACAACAGATCAACACCAAGGCACATTATAATGAAAGTACCTAACATACAAAATAAAGACGGAATTTTAAAGACTGCAAGAGGAAAAAATCAGATTACATTCAGGGGGAAACCAATATGGTTATCAGAAGATTTCTCAACACAGACCCTAAAAGCAAGAAGGGCCTGGAACAAATATTTCAAGGTCTGAAAGAACATGGATGCCAACCAAGAATCTTATATCCAACAAAACTTCCCTTCAGATTTGAAGATGAAATAAAATACTTCCATGATAAACAAAAGTTAATAGAATTTACAAATAGAAAATCAGCACTACAGAACATTCTAAACAAAATATTCCATGAGGAAGAAAGGAAAAACAACAATGTAAATCAGCACAGGGAGGAACTACCCTAAAGGAATAGACAAATAAGGGAGAAACCAAGTCAAGTTAAAAACCAAAAATAAGCCAAAATGACTGGGGATACAAATCATATCTTAATAATAACCCTGAATGTTAGTGGCCTGAACTCATCAATCAAGAGACATAGACTCGCAGACTGGATTAAAAAGAAAGACCCAACAATATGCTGCCTCCAAGAGACACATCTCAGAAAATGATACCCACAGACTAAAGGTGAAAGGATGGGAAAAAACATACTACACGCACAGACTCAGTAAAAAAGCGGGAGTTTCCATCCTCATATCAGATAAAGCAAACTTCAAGTCAAAATTAGTTAGAAGAGACAAAGAAGGACATTTCATTCTCCTTAAGGGAAGCATAAATCAGCAAGACATAACAATCATAAATATTGATGCCCCAAACAATGGCATATCCATGTACGTTAGATCCTTCTCAATTCCAGAAATCAAATAGACCAAAATACAATAATAATGGGTGACTTTAACACACCTCTCTCACTGTTGGGCAGATCTTCAAAGCAAAAATTGAACAAAGAAACCACAGAACTCAATAACACAATTGCTAACTTAGACTTAACAGACATATATAGAATATTCCATCCATCAATAAATGAATACACTTTCTTCTCAGCAGATCATGGAACCTTCTCTAAAATAGACCACATGTTATGCCACAAAGCTACTCTTAGCAGATACTAAAAGATAGAGATACTTACTACCTTGTATTCTATCTGATCATAATGGAATGAAATTAGAAATCAATGATAAAATAAAAAAACAGAAACTACTCCAACACCTGGAGATTAATTAACATGCTATTGAATGATGCATGGATAACAGAAAACATTAGGGGGGAAAAATTCTTAGAGGTCAAAGAGAACAAAGATACAACATATCAAAATCTCTGAGATACAATGCAAGCAATGCTAAGAGGAAAATTGCATGGATCACATTCAATAAAAGAATGAAAAGTGAACAAATAAATGACCTCACGTTACAGCTCAAAGCCCTAGAAAAAGAGGAACAATTCATCACCAAAAGGAGCAGAAGACAGGAAATAATTAAAATCAGAGCAGAAATCAATGAAAATGAAAGAAAAGAAACAATTCAAACAACTGACCAAACAAAAAGTTGGTTCTTTGAAAAAATAAACAAAATTGATAAACCCTTAGCCATTCTAATGAAGAGGAAAGATAAAACTCAAATTACTAAAATTTGTGATAAAAAAGGAAATATCACAACAGACACTATTGAAATGCAAAACATAATTAGAAACTATTTTGAAAACTTATACTCCAACAAAATAGAAAATCTCGAAGACATCAGCAGGTTCCTAGAGGCATATGAACCACCCAAACTGAATCTAGAGGATATACATAATTTAAATAGATCAATTTCAAGTTGTGAAGTAGAAGTCATCAAAAGTCTACCAACAAAGAAAAGTCCAGGACCAGATGGATTCACAGCTGAGTTCTACAAGACCTTCAAAGAAGAGCTCATTCCAATACTCCTCAAAGTATTCCATGAAATAGAAGGAGGGAGGAGAAGGGAACGCTTCCAAACTCATTCTATGAACCTAATATCACCATGATACCAAAACCAGACAAAGACACATCAAGAAAAGAAAATTTCAGACCAATATCTCTAATGAACATACGTGCAAAAATTCTTAACAAAATTTTAGCGAATCGCATACAAAGTGTATTAAAAAAATAGTGCTAAATATAGATATTTTTAATAGATATTAAAAAGATAGCATATTAAAAAGAAGATCAAGTGAGTTTCATCCCAGGGATGCAAGGTTGGTTCAACATCCGGAAATCAGTACATGTAATTCATCACATCAAAAGACTTAAAGTTAAGAACCACATAATTATTTCAATAGATGCAGAAAAAGCTTTTGACAAAATACAGCATCCTTCATGCTCAAAACACTCGAAAAAATAGGGATAGTGGGAACGTTCCTTAAAATTGTAAAGGCAATCTATGCTAACCCTATAGTCAACATCATTCTAGATGGAGAAAAATTGAAAGCATTCCCCCTGAAAGCTGGGAAAAGGCAGGAATGCCCTCTTTCACCACTTCTGTTCAACATCGTCCTTGAAACTCTAGCTAGAGCAGTTACACAGACCAAGGAAATAAAGGGATATACATAGGAAAAGAAGAGCTCAAACTATTGCTATTTGCTGATGACATGATTCTATATTTAGAGGAGCTGAAAAATTCCACCAGAAAACTTCTGGAACTTATAAATGAATTCAGTGAAGTAGCAGGATATAAAATTAATGCTCATAAATCAAATGCATTTTTAGAAGAGAAAATAGACCCAAATTTTCATCATGTGGGTTTAGGACCAGATTTCCTTAACATGACTCCCAAAGCACAAGAAGTAAAAGCAGGAATCAATAATTGGGATAGATTCAAACTAAAAGCTTTTTCTCAGAAAAGAAAACAATCATTAATGTGAAGAGAGAGTGGGAGAAATCCTACAGAGTGGGAGAAAATCTTTGCCACATACACGTTACATAGAGCACTCATTCCAGAATCTACAAATCTCAAAAAACTTTGCCACAAGAATACAAATAACCCAATCAATAAATGGACTAAGGAAACAAGAAGACACTTTACAGAAGAAGATCTACAAATAATGAACAGATATATTAAAAAATGTTCAATATCTCTAGTAATAAAAGAAATGCAAATCAAAACCACCTTAAGATTTCATCTCAACCCAATTAGAATGTCTGTTATCATGAATACAAGCAACAATAGGTGCCTATGTGGATGTGGGGAAAAAGGTACACTCCTACATTGCTGGTAGAGTTGCAAATTGGTGCAGTCACTCTGGGAAGTAGAGTGGAGGTTCCTTAGAAAACTTGAAATGGATTCACCATTTTACCCAGCTATCCTACTCCTTGGCCTACACCCAAAGGACTTAAAATCAGTATACTACAGTGATGCAGTCACATCAATGTTCATAGCTGCTCAATTCACTATAGCTAGATTGTGCAACCAACCTAGATGCCCTTCAATAGATGAATGGATAAAGAAGCTGTGGTACATATACACAATGGAATATTACTCAGCCATAAAGAAGAATGAAATTTTGGCATTTGCTGGTAAATGGATGAAGTTAGAGAATGTGATGCTAAGTGAGATTAGCCAATCCCAGAAAACAAAGCCTGAATGATCTCTCTGACAAGTGGATAATGATACATAATGTGGGTTGGGAGGGTGGCAAGAATGAAGGAAGGATGGATTGCATAAAGGGAAAAAGATGGGTGGGATCGGTTTTGGGGGTAAGAATAATAACAGAATGAAACAAACATCATTACCCTATGTACATGTATGATTACACAAATCGTGTGTCTCTATTTCTTTTGTATACAACCAGAGAAACAAAACTGTACTCCATTTGTGTACAATGAATGGAAATAAATTAAATTAAAACAAAACAAATCAAAGGGAATGTGTCATCTCAGTACTATGCTTGTGTGTGTGAGTTGGGGGGTGGTACATATGAAATGTGCAGTTTGTTTTAAATAAATGAAATTATATCACAAAAGTTTTAAAAATGAAAACATATTTTCTCTTTTCCTTTGTGATTTATGAATATAAGCCTAATTTCCAAACATTGGGCGGTACATAAATTAACTACTTCTGTTATTATTGATTTCTAGCTTAATTCTAGCAGGGCTGTATTATCATTTTAAGTAATTACATTCCCTTCAAATTTTTTAAGTCATGATTTATAGTCTAAAATAGGTTTATTTGGGCAAGTGTCCCATGGCCTCTAAAATAACATTATCAGTTGTATTGAGCCATACATGTTAATTAGATTGGTTCCGCTCATTTTGAAAATTACAAAAAGAAACCTGCTAAATCTGTTTTGATGATAAAGCCATTAATTTCTCTGGTTAGTTGTATCAATTTTTGCCTTATATGGTTTGAAATTTTTTAGTTTAGATGCAAACACCTACAACTGTCTGGTAGACTTACATTTTCAACATTTGTAAATGTCCCTCTCTTTTTTAGGATTGATTTTTAACTTATCTATTTTTTCTGATACTAATATTAAAAAGTCAGCCTTTTAAACCCTGTGGGTATAATATGATTTCAATCTCTCTTTACCTTAAAGCTTTTGAATCTTTAAAGGTAAATGAAGTCCCTATAAGCAAGCTACAATTAGATATTTTTTGCTTTAAAAAAAACAAAATTCGATTTGATCTTAGTATTTAATACTTTTACACTCAAAATCATTCTAGTTAGAATTGGATTTTCTGTTTCATAATGCTTTTTTCTCTATTGACCCATTGAGCTTAATTCTCCCCTTACTTTGTTTTGGATAAATAATTTTTTAGATATACATAATTTTATTACAAAATTTTAAAAAACACGAAAGGCAACATCTTAACAAAAATCAAAATTCGCTACTAATTCCTATCAGTTTTCTATGCTACCAAACACAAGAAATTAAAGAAACCCTTAAATGCTTACGAACATTCAACATCAGAAGCTTTAAAATCTAACTGTATGTAGTAGCCCTTCAAAGAGCTACCATCTGCCTTCTAAAAAAAGTATTTTCTATACAAAGAATCTTATTAACTATACAAAAATCTATACAACTTTGATAATGTTGAGCTGCACTTGATTTTACATTCTTAGCAAAACAGTTGCCTGAGCACACAAGCACACACAGTCCACACACATCATTGCAGGACAGTCATTTATTCTTCGTCCTCCTCTCCCTCATCATCTTCCTCCTCCTCTTCCTGTTGATCTTCTGGTTCACTCTTCTTTGAGCCTGTTGGCCTACCAGGGCCCTTTTTTCCTGCTTCACTTTTGCCCTTAGCACGGTATGCAACAATATCCTTCTCGTATTTCATATTTCTAAGCTATTTAGTTTAGCTGCTGTGTGTTCGTATGGCTGTTTATCTTTGGCTGACTGCTCAGACCTTTCTTTGCTGTATCCCCAATGGATAGCCCTGGGTGTTCACTTTTGCTCTTTGGGCAATATTCAGAGCAAAACAGGAAGAAGGCAGATGGCGGTCTCTTCGGAGCACTTGGGGATTTTTTTCTTTTTTCTTTCCTTTCTTATCACCTTTGGGCGGAACGTAATCCTTCATCTCCCTGTCATAACGAGCTCTGTCACTTTTTGCCATATCTTCAAACTTCAGCTTTTCCTTTGCAGACATGGTCTTCCATCTCTCAGAGCATTTCTTGGAGAATTCGGCGAATTTGATGAAAGAGTCAGGGCCTTTCTTCTCGTGTTTTTCCCCCCTGCAGGTCTGCAGGAAGAAGGCATCGGGAAACATTTTGCTCCTCGGCTTGTTGGGGGTCTCCTTTACCCGAGGTGGCAGCCACTGTCTACCAGGTGTGAGCTTTTCCTCGGAGTTCCGCAGAGCTGCCATATCCGACAGAGAAGCTTCCTTTCCTGGGCTCCAGCATGAACTGGTTTATCACTAACCCAATCCTCAGTTGTTCTTTTGCAGAGTTCTCCGCGCCTGAATTCTTTTTATTTTTGCACTGATTTTCTGGACTTAAATTATTTTGCTATTATTTTACTATATGTCTTAAATATTAATACATGCATTGTTGACTTATGAGCATTTCCAACTAAGATTAATAGATTTTTCAACACTCTCCTTACAATTCTAGAACTTTGAAACACTAATTCCATTTAATTTTTTCTGTCGTGTTATTATGCATTTTATTCTCCATATATTCGATGATTCCTAGACTTCAATGATTATTTTATGCAATTTTTTCATTTTTATATTCTCATAATTTTCTTCTGCATCATTCATTCTTTCGAACATTGTTGTGCTTCTGTCTGTGACCATTTCTGTGTATATGTGGGATCCTCTGTAGTATAACTTTTAGGGCAAACAACGGGGGTCAAATCTCTGGGGTCGAATCTCTTATGTTTATCTAGTAATACCTATATTTTGTATCATTTCTGAAGATAACATATATTTCTAGATTCTGTTAAAATAATTTTTTAATGAGATGTGAATTATTAGTTGCAAACGAAAAGGAAAAAAAAGATATGAAAGGAATGCAGAGTCACCATACTGCGAAGTTAATCATTATGGTTATAAAGAGGATGAGATTTGCATTTATATAACAATTTTATGTTATATTGCTTTATGTAGTCTGAAATATATTCTTCTGAAATAAGCAGCTAAAGTTTCTCTGGCTTGAGAAATTAGAGGACACACTTTGAACCTTTGAAAGTACCAGAATTATAAGAGGACATATCCCTTAAGTCGAGAGCCACAGTTCAGGAAGCCCAAAAAATATTTGTGTGAATTACAGGCAGGTTCTTGGATTATTGCATTTCGCATTTACAGAAAGAGTCTGGGGAATTCAAAGTAAGAAGATGGAAGGTTCAGGTGTTGAGCGGAGATTTCAGCTATTTCCCATAAAGATAAGAAAGTATTTGTATGTGAATTTTTGCCAACTTAATTTCTTCATAAAACAATTATTGCTTTAAAGATGAGGATAAACTAACAATAGTCCCTAGAGTATGTCACCCACATTGTCTTATTATATAAGAAAAATTACTTGACATAAGTAGAAACAAGATGGTGATCCAGAGTCAATAGAAAAGGTAAGTAATAGAAATGAACTCTATGATTACCTAGATGTTAAGGACAGAAGTAAAGGACTTCAAAGAGCTATTATAAATATCATTTTAGAATTGATAGAAAATATTGTTGTAGTTATTAAAAGTATGTAAAATCTAAGTAGAAAAAGGAAACTAAATTTAAAAAGCAAAGACTGGGACCCAGAGGCGTAAAAGTTGGAAAGAAAATCCTCAATGGATGGAACTAAAATCTCATGTAGATTGTATTGTATGTGGTTAATGAAGTTTATGATATATCAATAGAAAATTTTCAATACAAATGTTATAAAAAATACAACAAAAGAGGAAACAACATCAGGATAAGTGGGAAATATCACTTGATAACTGAAAGTTAAGAACTTCAGAATGTAGAATAATTTTTAAAAATTGAGTAAATAATGAAAAAAATTCTCCAGTTAAGGTGACAAATATTAACTCATAGATTTAGGAAGGTAAAAAAGCCCGAATAAGATGAATACAAAGAAAATCACACCAAGTTACACTGTATACAAGCTATTGAAAACCAACTATAAGAATCTTGAATGCAGCCATGGGGGAAAACACATACTATGGCACTGATGGAACCATAGATGATTTCCAGTCAGATAAAAAGAGAAGTCAAATGGCAGTGGTAAAGCATGATTGCAAAGTTGAAAGAAAAAAAAAAAAAAAACACACACACACACACACAGAAATTGATGTCCATTCAAAATATAATCCAAAATAAAGGTGAAATGAGAACACTTTTTAATAAATAAAGTGCTAAGAAAATTATTTTTGGCAGACTCATATTTCAAAAATGCTAAAGGAAAATCATCATATTGGAATGAATAGTGACTTAACAAGGTAAATGAAATTATACTGTTACAAATCTCTATATTTTGTGATATAGTACAATGCTAATCAAATCGACTCTGATATTTTAAAAATTGTAATCATCAAACATTTAAAATAATAAAAAATGAATAGCTCAAAAAATAATAAAGGAAATAAAATTTATTACTAGCCTCATTTTATTAACCCAAAGAAGGCAGGAAAGTAGTAATAACAGGAAAACTGGATAGGATTCAGAAAGAAAAAAACCCCAAAATATTAGACTTTAATACAATCATTTAAATAATACCATTGAAAATAAATGAACTGATTTTGCTGCGGCTCCTGGAGAGCTCCGGCCTGGGGCAGCTGGAATCCCCAACTCCAGCGGGGATCTTAGGCCGGTTGGTGGCCATCCTACAGCTTCCCCGGCAGAGAGCCACCATCTGCAGCTGCCTGATTCCTCAGAGTGGAGCATGGGTCTTCCGGTGCCATTCTGTGGCGGCTCCTGGAGAGCTGAAGCCCAGGGCAGCTGGAATCCCCAGCTCCAGCAGGGATCTTAGGCCCTTCAGTGTCATCCTATAGCGTCCCAGGAGAGAGCAATCACCTGCCACTGCCTGAGCCAGCAGCATAAAGTTCAGGCCTGCCTGGACTATCAAGCCCAGTGTCTCCATCACAGAACACAGTTCTGCACCCCCACCCCAGCTAGGTCTAGTGCCCAGGCCCACACCCTGGCCTGGAGTCTAGCACCTATGCTTCATCTGATCGTCTATCAACACCAGGCTGCCTCTGCCCAGAGGCATTGATCATTCCCAACCTGGATTCAGAAGCACCCTTCTTGGGTCACTGCTTGATCAAGCACTTCTCAAACATCAGATCATTGAAAAACAAGAGGTTTGAACTGTACAGTATATTTTTATCGCAGAATGTTTTCTGAATTAATTGTAATACTAGGATTATTCCTAATATATCCACTATATTCCTATTTTCTTTTATTTTTATGCTTATCACTCTATCTCCCTCTTATATATCCGTTTCCTTGGAGAATCTCTTTCTCCTCATGCTAACAACCTATTTCTTTTAATTCCGCTTCCACTATTCATAAGACATAGTATATCTATAGACTCACTTCTTATCTCCTTAGTGTTTTGTCCAATATCACTCCTCATTCTCACTGTCCAACATTAGGATTTGCAGTCCTTATTTCAAACTTACTGGTTATGCTGTAGATAATAATTTGAACTCATCTCTGTTTATTATGACAACGCTGTTAATATCTTCATAGAGACTATTTAGATTAAGGACACATATGGTTTATATGGTGTGTTGCCAATATTGATCTCTCAATTCAAGAGGAGGTATTGAAAATAGGTAGGAACCCTATAAGTCTTTAAGGGGAAGCTGCAATGCCTAGGATTCGCACTACTAGAGGGGAAGATACACTAGCAACATGAGAAAACACAGGAAGAAAGTGTCCCAAACAAACCCAGATACTATACCAAAAGTACCCAGTGACAACATGGCAGAAGCATTGTCAGAAAGAGAGTTGTACATAATTAAAATGATCCAAGAAGCGAACAAGGAGTCAAGAGAGCAAATGCAGGCAATGCTAAAAGAGCAACTACAGGAAGTAAAAGATCATTTCAATAAAGAGATACAGATTCTGAAAACAAACCAAACAGAAGTCCTTGAAATGAAGGTTACAATAAACCAAATTAAAAACTCAATAGAAAGCTTAACCAACAGACTAAATCACTTGGAAGACAGAACCTCAGAAAATGAAGACAAAATATTTAATCTTGAAAACAAACTCAACCAGACAGAGAGGATGGTAAGAAATCATGAACAGAACCTCCAAGAGTTATGGGACATCATGAAAAGACCAAATTTAAGAGTTATCGGGATTGAGGAAGGCACAGAGACACAAACCAAAGGAATGAATAATCTGTTCAATGAAATAATATCAGAAAATTTCCCAAATCTGATGAATGAAATGGAAAATCAAATTCAAGAGGCTTATAGGACACCAAATGCACAAAATAACAACAGATCCACACCCAGGCACATTATAATGAAAAAACCTAACATACAAAGCAAAGATAAAATTTTAAAGGCTGCAAGAGTGAAACATCAGATTACATCTAGGGGGAAACCAATATGAATATCAGCAGATTTTTCAGCCCAGACCCTAAAAGCAATAAGGGCTGGAACAACATATTCCAAGCATTGAAAGAAAATGGATGCCAACCAAGAATCTTATACCCAGCAAAACTTACTTTCAGATTTGAAGATGAAATAAAATCATTCCATGATAAACACAAGCTAAAAGAATTCACAAATAGAAAGCCTGCCCTACAGAAAATTCTCAGCAAAATATTCCAAGAGGAAGATTTGAGAAATAACAATGAAAGTCAGCAAAGGGAGGAACTACCCTAAAGGAACAGCCAATTAAAGGAAAAATCAAGTAAGATTAAAATCCAAAAATAAGTAAAAAAGACCAGGAATGCAAGTCATATCTCAATAATAATCCTAAATGTAAATGGCCTAAACTCATCAATCAAAAGACATAGACTGGCAGATTGGATTAAAAAGAATGATCCAACAATATGCTGCCTTCAAGAGATGCATCTCATAGAAAAATATGCCCACAGACTTAAGGTGAAAGGGTGGGAAAAAACATACCATGCACATGGACTTATGAAAAAAGCAGGAGTTTCCATCCTCATTTCACATAAAGCAGACTTCAAGCCAAAGTTAGCCAGAAGGGATAAAGAAGGACATTTCATACTACTTAAGGGAAGCATAAATCACCAGGATATAACAATCATAAATATTTATGCCCCAAACAATGGCGCATCCATGTACGTCAGTCAGATCCTTCTCAATTCCAGGAACCAAATAGACCAAAACACAATAATACTGGGAGACTTTAACACTCCTCTCTCACCATTGGACAGATCTTCCAAGCAAAAATTGAATAAAGAAACCATAGAACTCAGTGACACAATTGCTAATTTAGACTTAACAGACATCTATAGAATATTCCATCCATCAAAAAGTGAATGCACTTTCTTCTCAGCAGCTCATGGATCCTTCTCTAAAATAGACCATATGTTATGCCACAAAGATGCTCTTAGCAAATACAAAAACATAGAGATACTACCTTGTATTCTATCAGATCATAATGAATGAAATTAGAAATCAATGATAAAGTTAAAAACAGAAACTACTCCAACACCTGGAGATTAAATAATATGCTATTGAATAATGCATGGATAACAGAAGACACTAGGGGGGAAATTAAAAGATTCTTAGAGGTCAACGAGAACAAAGGTACAACATATCAAAATCTCTGGGATACTATGAAAGCAGTGCTAAGAGGAAAATGCATTGCATGGAGTGCATTCAATAAAAGAATGAAAAGTCAACAAATCAATGACCTCACATTACACCTCAAAACCCTAGAAAAAGAGGAATAGATCATTACCAAAAGGAGTAGAAGAGAGAAAATAATTAAAATCAGAGCTGAAATTAATGAAATTGAAACAAAAGAAACAATTAAAAAAATTGAAAAAAACAAAAAGTTGGTTCTTTGAAAAAATAAGCGAAATTGATAAACCCTTAGCCAGGCTAACAAAGAGAAGGAGAGAGAAACTCCAAATTACTAAAATTTGTGATTGAAATGGAAATATTGCAACAGACACAATTGAAATACAAAACATAATTAGAAGCTATTTTGAAAATCTATACTCCAACAAAATAGAAAACCTGGAAGACATCAACAGGTTCTTAGAGGCATATGAGCCACCCAAACTGAATCTGGAGGACATACACAACTTAAATAGATCAATTTCAAGCAAGGAAATAGAAGAAGTTATCAAAAGCCTACCAAAAAGAAAAGTCCAGGATCGGATGGATTCACAGCCGAGTTCTACAAGACCTTCAAAGAAGAGCTCATTCCAATACTCCTCAAAGTATTTCATGAAATAGAGGAGGAGGGAACCCTTCCAAACACATTCTATGAAGCTAATATCACCCTAATACCAAAACCGGAGAAGGACACATCGAGGAAAGAAAATTTCAGACGAATATCCCTAATGAATATAGATGCAAAAATTCTTAACAAAAATTTAGCGAATCACATACAAAAGCATATTAAAAAGATAGTGCACCATGATCAGGTGGGTTTCATCCCGGGGATGCAAGGTTGGTTCAACATCCAGAAATCAATAAATGTAATTCACCACATCAACAGACTTAAAGTCAAGAACCACATGATTATTTCAATAGATGCAGAGAAAGAATTTGATAAAATACAGCACCCCTTCATGCTCAAAACATTAGAAAAAATAGGGATAGTAGGAATGTTCCTTAACATTGTAAAGGCTATCTATGCTAAGCCCACAGCTAACATCATTCTAAATGGAGAAGAATTGAAAGCATTTTCCCTGAGAACTGGAACAAGGCAGGGATGCTCTCTTTCTCCACTTCTGTTCGACATTGTCCTTGAAACTAGCTGGAGCAATTAGACAGACCAAAGAAATTGGAGGAGTACGAATAGGAAAATAAGAACTCAAACTATCCCTATTTGCTGACAACATGATTCTCTATTTAGAAGACCCTAAAAATTCCACCAGAAAACTTCTGGAACTCATAAACAAATTTTGTAGAGTAGCAGGATATAAAATTAATGCTCAATCTAATGCATTTTCATTCATAAGTGATGCATCCTCTGAGAGAGAAATTAGGAAAACTACACCATTACAATAGCCTCTAAAAAAATAAAATACTTGGGAATCAATCTAACAAAAGAGGTGAAAGACCTCTACAATGAGAACTACAGAACACTAAAGAATGAAATTAAAGAAAGTCTGAGAAGATGGAAGGATCTCTCATGTTCTTGGATAGGCAGAATTAATATAGTCAAAATGGCCATACTACCAAAAGTGCTATACAAATTCAATGCAATTCCAATTAAAATCCCAATGACGGACCTCATAGAATTAGAGCAAGCAATCATGAAATTCATTTGGGGGAATAAGAGACCTAGAATAGCCAAAACAATTCTTAGCGAGAAGAGCGAAGCAGGGTGTATAACAATACCAGACCTTCAAATATACTACAGAGCAATAGTAACAAAAACAGCATGGTATTGGCACCAAATAGACATGTAGATCAATGGTACAGAATAGAGGACACAGAGACAAACCCACATAAATATAGGTATCTCATACTTGACAAAGGAGCCAAAAACATATAATAGAGAAAAGATAGCCTCTTCAACAAATGGTGCTGGGAAAACTGGAAATCCATATGCAGCAAAATGAAAATAAACCATATCTCTCACCCTGTACAAAACTCAACTTAAAATAGATCAAGGACCTAGGAATTAGACCAGAGGCCCTGCACGTAATAGAAGAGAAAATAGGTCCAAATCTTCATCACGTTGGCCTAGGACCAGATTTCCTTAACATGACTCCCAAAGCACAAGAAATAAAAGCAGGAATCAATGATTGGGATAGAGTCAAACTAAAAAGCTTTTTCTCAGCAAAGGAAACAATCAGCAATGTGAAGAGAGAGCCTTCAGAGTGGGAGAAAATCTTTGCCACACACACTTC
>JAJEJO010004450.1:34771-63050 GCA_020662805.1 Glaucomys volans
GGAGACTGTTATGCTAAGTAAGATTAGCCAATCCCAAAAATCCAAGGTGTGAATGGTCTCTCTAATAAGTGAATGATGATGCATAATGCCGGGTGGAGGCGGGGCAAGAATGGAGGAAGGCTAGATAGCATAGAGGGAAGGGCGGGGTGGGGTTGGAGTAGAGGGGTAATAATAACAGAATGTGTGACAGACACCATTGACCTGTGTACATGTATGAACGCACAGATGGTGTGACTCTACTTTGTGTACAAACAGAGAAACAATGGCTGTACACAATTTGTGTTTAATTAATCAAAATTAAAAAAAAAGAAAAGAAATGAACCAATATTCCATTCAAATGCATGTATTTGCAGACTGGGTCAAAAAGTAAGAAAAATATTTTGACTATAAGAGATGGACTTTATGGACTTTAAGAAAGTTTTAAATCATTGAATGGAAATCAAATGTTAGGTAAGCACTATCCATAAGAAAGAGTGAGCATGTGAATATAAGATAGAATGGAATTTTATGGGCAGGAATACATTACTTAAGTAAAAGTGCATAAAATTAAAAATATCAATTATTTGGGAAGATGGAATAATTATAAAGTTATGTACACCAATAAGATGACATCACAATATATGAAACAATGCTGACCAAATAAAGGCATAAAGTGTCAAATTCACAATCATATTGGAGATATTAACATTCTTTTTAGTAATTGCTAAAATATAGAAAAAATCAGTAAGATATAGAATATTTGAGCACCACAGTTGAGTCAATTTAAATTAAAGAAGAAGATGTTGTATGATTGCAGAATATACATTCTTTCCAATGCCCAAAAAAATAATCATGGTTGTACATGTTATGCTAGATCATAAAACAATAAATAAATTTCAAAAATCAAAATATTAAAATGATGCACAATATGGTCTGTGGCCATGATGGGTTAAATTAGAAGTTAGTGTAATTAGATATAAAAGTGCTCATTTGGAAATGAAACAATGAACTTTCAAATTAGGAACAAAAGAAGATATCAATAATGAAATTATAAAATATTTAGAGCTATTTAATCAGGTAAATACAATATGCAAAATTTTGTGAGATGCAGCTAACGCAGTGTTTCAATATTTCCAAGGAAATTTTCAGTTTTCAGGATTTATATAAGAAAATAAAAATGCTACAATGATTCAAATTTCTACCTTCAGTCACTATGTAAAGACCAGTAAATCTAAACCAAAACAAGTAGAAGGAAGGAAAAAGTATAAATAATACAAGAAATGGAAGAAAGAGAAAAATCAAAATAGGAACAAATAAGGAAAACAAAGTTTCTTCAAATTGATTAAGAAAATTATTGAACACCTGACAAGACTAAGTATGAAGAAGAGAAACCAAAATGATCAAATTCAGGATAAAAGAGGAAGTTGAGCAACATTTCTCATGGTTTTGGCATTTTGTATTACCATTTTTGCTAATGCTAGCTCAATTTCTCTATCTAGTTGTCTATCATTGTCTATTGTACAACACATTGAGAAAGCATCTGGCTTTAAATATTGCAGCAGGTGAGGAAGAGGACAGGTAGAGTAAAAGACTCTAGATAATCCAGGAAATTCTTGGTAAATTCTGACGATGGTATTAAAATAGAAACTGAACTTCAATATTTTCATTGGGAGAAATTGACAGACACTATAATTAAAAGTAAAACAATAATTTGATCTTTATTTATAGACTAAGTTTGTGAATTTGCAAGTATCTGCTTTATCAAGCAGAAACACAGAGATCTATATAAATGATGCACTGAGCCAAATATTAGTGGCTTAAGGAAATAGGGCTTTATATTATTCCAATAGCAAGAAGTTCAAAGTAGGCAGGTCAGTGCTCTTGAACTGACTCATATCATCAGGACCTTAAGTTCTTTCTACATATTTCTCTGCCCATGCTTAGCATCTTGGCTTTGTTGCCACAGAGCTATAGGGTGTCTGCTGTAATTTCCGGTGTTGTGCTGATGTTTCATGTAGAAAAACTGGGAAAAGAGGACAAAGGGCTCTTTAGAGAGCAGCATGTTTTATTTGGCAAGCACAATTAACTCTAGGAAACTTCATCATATACCTCATTAGTCAAATTGGGTTAAAAGCCACTTTTGGAAAGTCATTGATCAGTGGGAATAGGATTAGCTTTCTAGTTTAGGCAAGTTGTGATTCATTTCCCAGAACTGTCTTGTATTCTGAAGAGGAAAGAGGGTAAGAGTAGATAAATTGGTGCCACACAGTGGGTAGTTGTGTTCAAAACAGCTATAGTATGAAGCAGTCATTTTTAATCCCAGCTGGAATAGAATCAGGGAGGTATAGATACATGCTCTGCAACCCTGTCTCCAGTACAGAAGCCAAACATAATTTGGTTTTCATCATGTCATATTTCTTTGCATGGTTTTGGAATGAACTCTGAAAAACAGAAAGCTAGTAAGCTGAAAACAGATTTACTATTTTCAAGATTTAGATTTCATGCATGTCTACTAGTTTGAACTAAAATTTGGACTTGGATACTGCCTTCTACCCTTATTAAACATATAACCTGGGAATAAAATTAAAATAAAAAAGCCAAAAAACAACTTTTATAACCTTCATTTTCGCAACTATCAAAAAGACATCATTGAAGTATTATTGTTGAATAGGGTTATTTGTGATTAAATTAGATAATGGATGTGTTTTAGTCAGCTTTTTTGCTGTTGTCACTAAAGTACCCCACCAGAACAATTTTAAGGGAGGAAAAGGTTATTTGAGGGTTCATGGTTTCAGAAGTCTTAGTCCTTAGAAGGCTGGCTCCATTCCTCAGGGGTCCAGGTGAGGCTGAACTTCATGGTGGGAGAGTGTGGCAGAGGGAAGCAGCTCACATCATGGTGATCAGGTAGGAAAGAGAGTCTTCGCTCTTCAGATACAAAATATATAACCCCAAAGCCACACCCAAATTCCCACCTCCTCTACTCATACCACACCACTTCAGTTACCACTCAGTTAATCCCTATCAGGGGATTAAATCATTGATTGGGTTAAGACTCTTACAACCCAAACATTTCTCCTCTGAACCTTCTTGCATCGCCTCACACATGAGCTTTTGCAGGACACCTCACATCCAAACCATAAAACAGCGAATAAGCATATAAAACAGTGAATATTGTGATCGGCATGTTCAATGAGCTAAATGTGTTCCCCAAATTCATATCTTGAAATCCTAGCCTCCCAAGTGATAGTATTTGAAGGTGAGTCCTTTGGGAGGCAATTAAGTCATGAGAGCAGAGACCTTGCAAATTGAATTAGTGCTTTATAAAGGCACAGTAAAGACTTCTGCTTTTTCTGCCATGTGTGAACACAGCGAGGAGAGTGCCATCAACGAGTCATGAAGCATACCCTCACCTGATGATGAATCTTCAGATGCCTTGATCTTGGATTTCACAGTTTCCAGAATTGTGAAAAATAAATGTTTGTTGTTTATCTCCCAGACTATGTGATTCTGTTTTAGCAGCATGAATGGACTAACACAACACATAATAAGGGTTCAAAAATTTGCAATTATTAAAGATAATATAGAAATAGTCATGTAGAAAGGTTTTTTGGAATGGTAGGATAATATCTCATACAGGAACTTTAGAAAGCAGCTAAGAAAAAGTCAAGGGGCTTTCTGAAAAATACTTACCCAAGCTCTTACCAGAACATGATTCTACTTAACGTTTATTCAGGAGTAGCTTGATCTCAACCAAGTTGTCTAGAAGCAGAGGTTGAGATGGGGTTTGTGTGTACCTGGTTTATTGACAAGCACTCTTGGGAGAAGGGTTGTAAGGGAAAAGGAATAGGGAAGAAAGCAGAGCTGGTAAGAAAGTGGTCTCCCATGAAGTTTGCTTCATCTGTGTGTCATGGGAGAGCATCTATTGCACTACAAAATTCCTTCCATTTAAAGCAACGAAGCCAGCTTTTTGTACCACCTTACCATTCAGTGATTGGGGCTGATCCTATAAAATTTTATATTAGGGACTCCACTTTGTCATGAACAATTCTTCATAATGGGAAATCTGTTAAGATTTTGGCATCCACTATTCATTGTGAGACGATGTTCATGCAGTGTAAACAATGTCCACCATGGTCAACACTTCACAATAATGAGCTCCACTCACTTGTCAAATAGGTTCATTCATGCAGGTGCACATCTTTAGGATTTGGTTTGGTCACAATTTCTAGAAAAAAGTTACTAGTAGAAGCTAGTAGCAATGAATAACAGTTCCTGATTCTGTACTTGTTATCATGCTATGACAGATACTGTCTCCCTCTTTCTCTTTTATATTTCTACTTCTATGTGGCTAGTACTTCTGTATGTTTAGCTGACTTGCCTGGTGTGTGATTTGGATCCACATCTTCAAAGGATCTAAGACCCTATTTACCATCCCTGTAAACTCACTCATTTTTAATTAAATTGATGATGGAAGAAAAACTCAAAACATCCTTAAATCTAAATGCCAAATATATTCCTTCTTTTCCCCAAAATGGTACTATTTCTATATTTCTATTTCTACTATAACAATCAAGGTCAATTATACCTGCCAACTAGGTTTTGTTTTTGTTTTTGTTTTTCTTTTGTTCAGGGATTGAATTCAGGTACACTCGACCACTGAGCCACATCCCCAGTCCTATTTTGTTTTTTATTTAGAGACAGGGTCTCACTGAGTTGCTTAGCACCTTGCTTTTGCTGAGGCTGGCTTTGAACTCCAGAGTCTCCTGTCTTAGCTGCCTGAGCTGATGGGATTACAGGCATGCACCAGGGCGCCTGGTGCATTGTTGATTTTTTTTCCCTGCTGATCATTGGCAGAGGGACCTCAGCTTATTCAGTCACTAACTATAGCTTTAAGTTTAGTGGGGCACTAACTGTTTTCTTGTGGACACATTTCTCCCTCAGGAAATGAAATCTGTAAATATTCAGCAAATTTGTGATTTTTGTTCCTATGCATTTAAGTTCTCAGCAGGACCCTAGGAATAACTGAGGAGGGCCATCCCTATTGTTATCCCTACATTCCACAACCCATGTGCTTTACTTATTAATGACAGTCATTGATGTGCAGTGTATGTGCATGTTTCCTGAAATACAGTGCTATGTGTTCTCTGGGTGTTACTTCTAAGAAAGTTCATACATGGTACTTCAGAAAGACTGCTGTCTCAGGTTGACAGCTTAGGCATAGTGTGGTATGAGGTAGAACATTGTATTTCATAATTAAATACTTACTGGTGAATGTTCTTTGGAATAAGATCAGTGCCTTGATTCAAGACAACAGATCAGACTTCTTTTGGTTTCTCTGATAACAGTGCTGGGGGAGGCACTATGCATAAGAAAAACAAATCCCTACCTGAAGTACATATCGACCCTAATCAGGACAAATAATTTCCTTTTTCATGACGAAAAGAGATCCAAGCAAATCATCTTGCCAATAAATAGGTGTTTGTCCCCCTTGAGGAAGATTCTTTAGTGGAGCTCAGAGTTGGTCTCTGTTGTTTTTGGTTCACATATTTAGTATCAGCAGTAGCTATTAAAATGTGCACAGCTTCCATCTTTGAAAACAATGGTTTTCTGTTCAGTCTATTTTATAATTACTAGGGTAACTGAGGACAGGCATATTAAGTCTACTGACTGGAAAATTCTCTCTCTTGGTTTTTAGTATTTATTTTGTAGAGAACTCTTGCAGATGGACATCAGAGTGCAATACAAATATCCTGTCACTTTGTGCCAGCTAACCAGACTGCAAGCCATTCTTCACTGTCTGTGCATCTATGTTTATTTTTAACTCAGGTCAAGTCTCTCCATACCAAGCATATCACAGGGTGCTCTGCCCCGAGAATTGCCCACAGGGTGAACTCCTTCTCACGATAGTCTTACAGGGCTGTCACCTAGTTAAGCTATGGTATAGTTTTTTGCTCACATTCAGAAACCCAGTTGGCCATTCCTTTAAAAACAGGTCATAGGAAACTTGAATGAGGTTGTAGGTGTGAAATGAGAGAAAGGCATGGATGAGATACTTGTCTTGGCTATTGCCTGGGCAGCTTATACCTTCCCTCTGGACTTGTTTGAAAATGTGCTGTTTTCGTTTTACACTGATTTGTTACTGGAATCATTTGACTTTAGGATTCGTTGGTCACATCAGTGCCTAGATCTTGACAGACAAGTTTATTTCCATATTTATTTGATGTGCCATAGTCTGATGCTCAATCTCAACTTGGGTTCAGTAGTATTCCAGAAACTACATTTTTTAAAAAATCCATTTATTTTTATAAACATTTCAGATTTAGAGGGAAATTTTAAAGATAAGCACAGAAGTACTCATATACTTTGGACCCAGTTTCCTCTATTATTAACATCTTATGTGGGTATGCTAGATTTGTAAGGATTTATGAATCAGTATAGACATTATTATTAGCTGAAATCTATCACTTATTCAGACTTCCTTAGTTTTTATCTAATACCCTTTTTTCCTCGTTCTGGGCTCCCATCCAGGACACATTACGTTTTCTTGTCATGTCTCTTTAGGCCCATATTGGCTATGACAGTCTCTCAGATATTCTTTGTTTTTAATGTCCTTGACAGTTTTCAGGAGTGCTGGTCAGATATTTGTAAAAGCATGCCTCAACTGAGATTTGTTTGTTGTTTTTCTCCTGACTAGGTAGACCTTAGGTATTTTTGTAAGGAAATCCACATAAGTGAAATGCCATTTTCATCACATCATTTCCACGGTATATGTTATCAGTATGACTTGCCACTGTTGGTTTTAACCTTAATCACTTGTTTTAGGTGTTGTTTGCCAGGTCTTTAGAATCTGTACTTACTTGATATCCTTCCTCTTCTACTTCTATACTTTTCCCTTTGGAAGAAAGTACTGTGTGTATCACACACTGGAGTAGGGAAATATAATCCATCTTCTGGAAAGCAGAATATCTACATGGATTACATAAATTCTTCAACATGGGGTATTTGCCTCTTCTTTTTCATTGATTTATCTCTGTGGACTCATGTTTATGTATTTTTATACTTTGGGTTATAATTATTTTATTTTATTGCTGAAATCCTTCCTGCTTTACCTGTTGGTAGCTCTGAAAGAGTTGATCCCTGTGTCTCTTTGGGATATTCCCCAAAATCATTGTGGTTTTGTTTTTTATTTTGTTTTGAGCATTTTTTTTTTTTCAGACAGAAGAAGAAGACACTCTAACGCGCTATTGTGCATATTCTGTTATACTCCTGGAATTAACCATTTTTCCAAGAACCCTTGTTCCTTTCATTGTAGAATGGCATTAGAAATCAAGATCTGTACTCTGGGGGTGCCAGTTACTACATTGATGCCATTACTTCTAGGCCTCTTGATTGACAGTGCAAATAAATATATGTGTGGATCCTAACTGGGGTATACAAATATGTCTACGATTAGTTCTATATGTCTATCTACATTAAGATGAAGTTGAGCTCATTCTGATGCCTTGTACTCTACAAAGTACCACATGAATCATTCTAAATTTTTCTTCTCAGGGACTTCTTTTTGTAAGAGTTATAGTTCTTTCCTGTGGGCAGCATAACTTCTTTGGAGCCCTGGGAATTGTGATCTGAGTTATGACATTCACACTGAATCTTTGTAGAGGTTTGACACTGTAGCACATTTTTCCTCTACCAAACTCAACTCTACTACTCTGTTATTCTCCATGTCCTCTTTCTCCAGCATCAAAGCCATTTTTTAAGAAATTGGTCTTGATAAAGATTTTTTCTCCATCCCTAATGAATGCAACTTGCTTCTTTGTGGCCACTCCACCTAGGAGACTAGAATCAGCTAATAAATGGAATGGAAGAGTATCTTAAAGTGTGGGATATCTAGCTATAAGATTTGAAGATACCTACTAATTATTGGGCTTCCTTTCAGTAGTAGGTAATCAAAGTGATTTATTTATTTATTTATTTATTTATTTATTTATTTATTTATTTATTTTATTAGAGAGGATGCCCTCACAAGCCATATAACATCAGGCCCATGAAAATGTTCCCTTATTTGGAAGACTTTTGAATCTTTGTAGAGTTTATCACCTATTTTCCAGTGACCATATAGGTTTAATCAGTAATTGAGAGTATTTTCCAAGTTTTCTTGCCCTTTGGGTCCAATTAAGAGGATACCAACATTTTGAACAAACATGATATTCTTCTGAATGAGGAAATGACAGAACAGGAGCAGAAGAATAAACAGTCATAGGCTATGGCAGTAATAGTCTTTTCCATCCCTTATGAACATGACTTCCTTTTATTTCTTTCTCTAAAACCCATTGGGGAAAAATGGCTGAGTCAATTATTGAACACACCAAGAGGCTTACTTAATCTGCTTTAGATAGGATACCACATCTGGAAGATAAGATGCTACATCTGGCACAGCAATTAAAGTTATACTACTAGGTTAATTTGTGGCTGATCCACTATCATTCACCATCATCCAACTGGATTTTGTAGAGTCTAGACCAGTGAATAAGTAGGGTGGGGAGAATCTTCAGTAGCATTCCATCCTTTAAGGTTTTAAAGGTAACACTAAACTCCGTTTTTATCTAAGGATGTGGTATTGCTTCTCATTCATCATCTCAGCAAAAGATGTAGAGATTTCACGGATCTCCATCTTTTCTTTCCTGATGACTCTTCCTCATAAGGAACCAAAATAAGGATTCTGCCCCCTGTTCAATATAGCCATTTTATTTTATATTTAGAAACCAGGGACATGATCTAGTATATGAACAAGGTGGATTCATTGACCCAAAGGATTAACTGGAAGAAAGCTTACTTTTAGTATCTGAATTATCTATTCTGATAGGAAATCATGGTGACATTTTGTGTCTTTGAGTAAGTCTTCATTGATAGTGACTGCCTATGGGACTTGAACTAAAGAAGATTATAAATTATGTTGTAAGGTGACTTCTTTCATCGAAATGCTGTTTTCCAGAGGAAGGGGTAGAGGTAAGCCATTTTCAAAAACCTTTTGATAAGCATTTGGAGGAGGGGCAAGTATCTGAGCAGGGCATCAGTAACATATAATTATATAAAAGTCATGACAGTTTTTGTTTATGCTGTGAAAGTAAATCTAGGTTTAATAAAAAAAAATAAATTAGCTTTTAAGGTCTTAAAATTCCATATAATACAAGATAAAGTATCTTAGTCATGAGGAATATACTAGGAATATACATAATTGTTTTCCATACACAAGGAAAGCAACCCAGTGGGATTTGAAAGGGTTGAACTCAAGATACTTTTTCCTTATTATTACTTTTTTAAAACATTTTTTCATAATAAATATATTACCATTGTAAAGGAAATTGTTTTTCCTATTGATAATGGAGATCAACTAAACATGGGAATGAAAGTTTAGTCACAATTTTTTTGTAGACTCAGAACCTAATTTAGTTTTAATTGCATCCTACTTAGAAAGCTTATAGACTACATTGAATATTAGACAATTATGTCCCAAGTTATGTGTTTCTATCTCCCATATCACTTCAACAGATAGATTTTTATCATTTTATTTAATATAAAACTGCAATAAATATCAATGAAATTTAGATATTTACATGTGACCCCAATATAAGGGCATTGAAATTATCACGAAAAATTGAGTACATGTAAGTCTTTTAAATGTGCACTTTTTTACTCTTTATGTTGTTTAAGTTGGAGCTGCAAATTGGGTAGTTCTTGGAATTTGTTTTCTTTTTAAGATTTATGCCATACACACATTAACATGGCCAAAACATCTTTTTCTAATTTTCTGATTTTGGATTCATGTGAAATGTGAATCAGATTGAATCACCTAAACGAATCCTCACACTCCCCCAACTTCCTGTGTGTTTGCACCCTGTCTGTTTGAATGTTATATTTAGAATTCTCAAATATGCCTAGGGAGTAAGAAATATACAACAGAAACATCTGTTCCCTTTGGCAAACCTATTTGATGCTTTTTTTTTTTCAGGGTCAAGAAAAATATCTAGGTAGGGATTGTTTTTGTATCTGAGGGATTTAACATGTCAGCTTGCACTCTAAGCCTATGTGCAGTGGTTAAACACACACACACACCTGCACATAAACAGACACACATACATGTGTGCATCCACACACAAGAGAAAGAAATATGTAGACCAATGGTAATATAAAAATAAATATTTTTTTCTTTTTTCAATATATGATTTTTCCTTAGTTTTACATTTATTGAGTCCTGAGTAGGACTTGACCTACTCCATCCATTGTTGTGTTGCCCCATCCCCAACCTCCCTCAGAACACCTTTAGATTTCCCAAGTATGAAGGGAATATTTTTAAAACAATCAAATTGTCTTTGATACTAGCTTATCTGGTTGCTCCCCAGTTAGCTAAGGTCAAAATCATAAAGCTTATTTATACCTTTTGGCAAAGCTTAAGGCTGAATCACTTCTTAGAAATGTACTGTAAAGGTCACAGCTGAATGTACTGTGGTTCCTGTTAGTTCTTGCTGGGCAAGGCCTCAAGCACACATTTCCTATTCCGAGCAGCCTTTTAGGGGGTGCCTTAGGGAAAGAAGTGATGATTTTAACATATCTTCTCCTGTCTAATTCCCTCTTCAAAAATTTAAAATTCATCTAAGCCTATGGGACTAATTATTTTTTTTGAAGGTTGAAGTTAGCCCAAGACAAGATAAAACCTTTAATATTTTTTATTTATTTTACAGTGAATACCTCTAACATATTATTGTCTTTTGCTTGATAGAAACAAAATTGTTGCCAGCTGTGCTGGGAAATCATATAGGTCTTGCTAATGGGAAGTGACTTTAAAAGTCAGGGGACATGAATATCAAGTTAATTATGGTTTGAACACAGACCTTTAATTGTTGGATCTAAAATTCCATATATATATATATATATCTGGAATTATATATATATAATTATATTATAATTATATATATAATATAATTATAATATACAATTATATATTATATATAATATAATTATAATTATATATATATACACACACACATACACACAATATACACACACATATATACAATATACACATATATAATTAATCCAATGTTGATCTAAGATTTGTGGTGTTAAATATCTATAGGATGGTATTTGAAGTTTTATCATCAGAGTGCAATGGGTCTGTCATTATAAACATTTGCTTAGGAAGAACATATTTTAATATGTCTTACTGCTGACAAAACATGATATTTTTTAAGTCAACTGGTGCAATATTTGATGGATAACAGGTACTCAGTAAGTTGTAATGATTTTTATTAGTTTCAGGACCAAACTTCTCAGGCCATGATTTTCTTGTGTACCAAATTTGGTATTTATATGATTTAACTTAATTTGAATTTTAAGCCTTTCTCCTACCAGATGCTCCAAAATGAAATTTTAACAAGTTGGTCTTAACTTCATCTCATGAGGTTGATTCTCTTGGGAATTCAAGTAAAGCTGAGATCAAGTCCAAGGACAATGTTTGAAAGATGAACACATCACTAACAAGGTCATACTGATGTGTTTATTATGGCTTCTACCATGAAACCTCATTTCTGCTCATTGATAGTTGATCCATAAATGCAATTGGTTCATTTTGATGCAGTATTTCATCTTGCCATAAGACCTGGTGGGACAGATTGTAATGGCAATATTGGAGAAGAGACTGTTACCCATAGGAGGGATCATCCTATCCCCCTGATTGTTAATATCCTCCTCTGTTGAACTCCTTGTCTGCTGGTCATTCCAAGGGACAACATTCCCATTTAGAGGGTTATTCCCTCATATTTCTTCCCAAAATTTCCTTATCATCTACTTTCCAATCAAATTCCTTCTGATAATCTGTCTCTCCAGCTAAATAATTAGACGTAGTTCATGACTCTGTATATAATCACATATCTGGCCATTTTTCTGTCCAAGCAAAATGAGCAACCCTGTGCAATGAGTAAATATTTGCCCCCCTCAGAGAATTTATCATCACCATGATTCTTCAAGAATATCCCAGAAACAGAGTCTAATGCTGCAACCGTCCCTTTTGGGGTAGTATCTGCATATGAATAAATCAGGGTCTAGTCTTCTCTTTCCTTTTCAAATAATAAGCCATTCATCATGAAACCATAGGAAATGGTTGGGAAAGAGAAGACACTGTAAGAGGAATGTGGTCCGTGGTCCAGGTGCTTTTGGGTTATTTATTTCATTTTTCTTTCACTTTTAGAGACAGCTTGATCCCAATCAGATATAGACACCTTTCATTTGATGTTGGAGTGCTGCTGTACATACCCAACTTTATAACCTGTTGGATCACATAACACCAAAATCAAGATGGGTAGCTAGGTCATATGATGACTTGGTGCCCATTGTTAAGTATTAGCTTTCTATTAAGATCTAGTTGCAGGTCAAAACCTGTTTCATAAAACTAAAGTATTGATCTGCAGAAAATATTAGGACTTTGCTTTAAAATCCAAGGGTCATGCGCTGTGATTCACCTACAGGCTCCTGCCAACGCTGTAAATGTTATCTGTTATTTTTCACTGTCACTTAAAGCACCATTGGATCTGCAAGTTCATGTGGTCCAAGTGTCAGAGCAACTTGCTAGGACTTGTTACAGAGCCTTGCTCTGGACTGTAGTCAAAACTAGTAGCATTTTAGGTCACTTGGTACATAAGCTGAAATATCACACCCAAATGAGGTGTATGTTGCTTTCAAGATCTAAAGGCTAGACTCCATTGTACCTCCTGTTTAGAGTAAGAAAGGGCAGATGCAATCATATATCCTTCTTATTAAAACAGATATTTTGACATAACTTCATGCCCCTGGATCCCTAGAAACTGCTTTGGGTTTGAGGCCTCTAAATATTTGCTAGATTTATTTCCTACCCTCTGATGTCCAAATGTTCTTACTAAGTAAGTCTGGAGCATTTACTACCTCTTTCTCAATAGGTCTAATCAGCATAAATCATTGAAGCAATGCACTCTGTGCAATGAGCAACTATTTGCCTCCTCAGAGATATCTTGTGGAAAGGTAAGATGATCAAGGTCCCTGTGAACTAAACACAGGAATAGAAATGGATATATCCCTAAGGAAGAATGGTGCAAGTGTATTGCTGGTTTTGCCAAATGAAAGGAAACCACTTCCATCGGGCCTATGGACAGAGATGAAGAAACAGGTATCTTAAAAAAGATTTTTGAGATCAATAACTGGATACCAGGTACCAAGGATTGTGCAAATATGCTCAAACAGTGTAACTGGTATAGGAGCTATAATTGGAGTCATCGCTCAGTTAAGCTTATCCACTGTTATTCTTTAAGCCCCATTAGTTTCTAGTACATTGTTCAAATAGGCAAAATGGATAGAGATTTGGAGTAAACCACCCTCCCTAAATCCTTAAACTTATGGATAGTAGCACTAATTTCTTCAATTTCTCCAGGAAAGCAGTATTATCTGGTTTATTATTTTCTTCAATAAAGGAAGATCCAGTGATTTCCACTTGGCCTTTTCTACTATAGAAGGTCCCATCCCACTGAACATGGAACCAATGAGGGAATTCTGCCAGCTCTTTATAAAAGCTATTCCAATTTTATGTTCCAGAACCTGGAAAATAGCTATAGGATGGTTTGGGGCCCACGGTAAGACAAAACTCAGTTAAAATTCCATTTATCACCTGACTTCCTTAAACCCTTACTTTGAATCATGGACCACAGTGACATTTGGGGTTTCCTGGAATCAGTGCCAGTTCAGAGACAGTGTGCAGTTATCATCAGAAGGTTTGATTACTTTCTCTAAGGAACACTTACACTTGGAAAAAATCATGAGCCCATTTTGGAAGGGATTATAATTTACAGTACAAAATTTCTGAGTTCTTCCTTGAAGGGAACTAGCATCTTCTTCATCCAAAGATCTTGGTATGTAAACTGACTCATTTGGAATTGGGAATTGATTGAGGGGCCATTATTCTTTTCCTAGGATTCAAATTAGAATTTTGTTCACTAGACTTAAAATTTCCTGCTTATACAGATCAAATAAGAATTTAATACACTTCATATCTATTTTAGAAGGGATTCTAAGTCAACTCACATGTATAAGTTTGAATATTTTTACTATTAGTTTGCCTCTGCTGCCACAATGGTAACTATATCCACGTTGCCTTTGGCAATTGAGTGCCACCTTTGGCCCTTACCACCTCAAGATCTAACTCCTAACACTACATTTGGCTTCTCAATTTAGTGGCTGCATTTCCCACTGTGAGAACTGTATTATAAAGAAGGTGTATCACAAAGCTCTTCAATGATGCTGAAGTTCTATTCACAAATTTATTTTGCACAGTATTTGCATGTCTTCTATATGATCTCAGTACGGATAAATGGGTCTTAAATGACAGATCCACTCTAACAATTCAATCTCCCTCCACACGGACCAAGAAAAGTTTGCCATTTCCAATTTGCTCACTTTGGGTCATATTTTGGTCCCTGTTTCGGCCAACCACTAACTGTTAGAATTCTTTCAATTCCTTAAGTCACAACCTTAATTATAAAAGCTGCTTAGTGAGACTTATCAATAAATTTGTCTGATTCAAATTTATGTTCTTCCCACCATTATCCTGTATCTTTTGTATCTATTTCTAAGTATGTTCTCCAGATTCCTGTCTGTATAAAATACAAAACTCAAGTAGCCGTGCTGTATTGCAGCATACCTGATTACATGTCATACTTTGTACCCTACTGTTATGGGTCGTCTGGGACTTGAATCTCAGTTATAGATCTAAAAGTAAAAAGGGTTGCTGGGTAAAGGGTGTCTGTTCATATTACATCGACTTTTATAAAAACAAAACTGGAGTTTTGAAACAGCTTCTGCTAGCAGGCAAGACTGGTGTTTTTCTGCTTCTGCTGCCAGGGGAGGTCTGAAAAGGTGCAGAAATTTTTCAAATGGGAAAATTATTTGAACACACTTTACATAAGAAGTCCATGAAATGACACTCAGCATTGTTAGTCCTTAGGGAAAGCAAATTCAAATCATGCTGGTATACCATTACATACCTCTCAGAAGGAATAAAATCTCAAAGACAATGTCAGTTGTTGGGTATGATATGGAGCATTTAGAAATCTCATACACTATTTATTGAAAGACAAATTGAAAACTCATGTTTCTTTTGAAATGAAGCCTGCGGTGACTGTCTTCAGCCATTCCATTCCTCGGTATTGATTCAAGAGAGCATATGTCCAGTCAAAGGTATGCATATTCATGGTAGCTTTATTTGTAATAGCTCAAACCTGGAAAACGTTTACATGTCCATCAACAAATTAGTGAGTACAGGAACAGTGATATATTCATTCAGCAGATTTGTAAACAAGAAAAACATGTAAAACTATTGATACTCAAAGGATGCATGCACAATCTCAAAATAATTAGGTTGAGTGACAAGAGACCAGGTTCTCCCCAAAATACATCTCTATGATTCCATTAATAGAAATTCAATAGAATTCAAGGCACTTGCCTAGCATGCATCTGAATAACTATGGATTCAATTAAGATTTGGAATGTGTTTAGCCAATAACATAGATACCCTAAAACTCAAGTCATCTGGCAAAATGTTGTTATTTTATTCAAAAACCCAAGATGATTAACATCATTCCAAAATGTTTTAGAACATTTATGATTCTTTGATAGTGCTTCTAAACTTTTTGGCAGATTCTTTTGAGTAGTCGATGAGAGGAAAGGACATAAAGAAGACCATTCCAAAGCACTAAAATTATGAAACAGGAGTTTTAGTTCTTCGAAGATTTAAAACAGGTGGAGAAAAGAATGAAAATATATTCCCCAGTCAAAAGCAGTCAGTCAGTCTAAAAAGTATGCATGAAAGCCTGTGTGATTTCTAGTACTCTTGGCATCTGCTGATACTACTGGTTGAAGTAGGCAAGTTTTGTTATTTCTATAATAATGATTGTTGAATGTGGGCAATACCATAAGGCAAGGTATTGGATCAATGAACAGGTACACACAGGAGACGTATTTTAAAGATTATTTCCCTGTAACATACAACCAATATATAGACTTTAAGTTGCAAAGGAATTTTTCAGCATCTAGTAATACCCAGCATGTAAAACATCAAAAACAACATATGGTTGTCAAAGCAGCCATTTAAAGTAGCAGAGAGTGAATGAGTGGGAGATCTATTAGCTTTTATGAATATAGTAATGCCCATGTATATATGCCATATTTTTCACTGAACTTAATGCTCCCCGTTTAGATCATAATCATTTATTTTTTGTAATATCTTATAAGCACTTTGTGTTAACCAATATATAAAAGTATTAAAAATTGCACTTAATGGAATGTCATGTACTGTGTGTGTATATATTTGTGCACATATGTATACACATCTCTATCTATATGTATAATGTTTAAATCAGGATAAATATATCTCCTATTTCCTCAAACATCTATCATTTACTCATGATGAAAACTTTCAAAATCATTTCTTCTAGCTTTTTGAGATGTACAGTACATAATTATTATCTATAGTCACTCTATTGTGAAATAAGAAGCACATTCTTTTTCTCTTTTTCTTTTTGTGGTTCTAGGGGGATTGAACCCAGGGCCTTGTGCATGTGAGACAAGCATTCTACCAACTGAGCTATATCCCTAACCCAAGAAGAACACTCTTAATAATGATTCTTTAGTGAAATAGTAACATAGAACAAAAACTGGATAATTAACAAAAAGACCATAAATATTAAAAGGTTGCTAGAGTAGGAATGATACAAAGGCAAAAATACCAATAATTGAATAATAAAAAAATTATAAAAATTCTTAAAGTTTTCTGAGAAATTCATGTAAAGAAGATTAAGGGAAAAATATCTTCAGTGCATTGAAAGTGATGTTAGGAAATTATGTAAGCATTTTTTTAAGACCAGAAATCTATTTTCACCTAGCCATTTAAGCATTATCTGTTCTGGCCACAGATTCATGTTGTACTTTTTACGAGGCTGATTATGTACTAGACACTGTATAATATGTCTGCCTCTTTCCCTGTACTGCTAATCCTTTTTCCATTATTTACTAATATAGTATTTCTTTAATAATCAGACTGGTTGCTGTGTTCTTTTTTTCTTTTCAGAACCTTTGCCTTCTTCCCTCCTTGTTCTGAATTCCTATTTCATTAACCTGTATAAGATACTTTAATACATGACTTATCTTTTTTATCTACCTATAATTTCATATGCTATTCTTATCTTCCCTAAACATATGAACATCATTAGGCACAGGCCATGCATGTGCAATTTTTGTTTTATCTAAAAGTATCTTGTTTAACAGATGAATTGAAGGAATCATTAGGTATAATTAAAAGAGAAAATATAGGAAAAATACATGTACTTCTATACAGCGTTATAGAAAGGATGAATACAGTTTCAATTTTGTTTTTCAAACAAAAACCTTAAATTCCATTTTTAGTCCATACTGTTGGAAATAAAATCCTTCAGCAAAGGAGAACTAAAACTACCATCATAAACTTGAGATACGATAAAAATTGGCCCTAAGATTTAAAGATATTTATCAAAAATATTGAAAATAAAAGTACTGCAATCTTAAAGCCATAAGTGGCTTTTGTGTGTAAAACTGGAGAAGTCTCTGAAAATACATGGCTATTTTGTTCTAGCCCCACCAAAAATCTGAACACTAGGTATTGTGAATGTAAAGTTGAACCATAATCCATAACGAACAAGAAGATTTTACAACAACTATCATTCTGTGTTAGCCATTCTTTTTGTGATATTTTGGTGAAATACTGTGAAATACTGCTTGTATTGTTAACAGTTTTAAACCTGGAGAATATTTCTTCAGAGTTTCAGTTTTCAGTATCGTGTGTGTGTGTGTGTGTGTGTGTGTGTGTGTGTGTGTCTGATATGTACAACCGAACTGTAGTAAAATATTTCCTACATGACTCAGGGCATTATATTTTCATGAGTACATGTCTTCATATGTATAAAACCAAACATTGTAAGCAATGTTATTCCTAATTCCTGGCTATTTAACAAAATTTCTATATTGTGATGATATACAGTCTCAATTCACTTTTCTGTATTGTCAGTAATGAATATGATGTTTAAAGTATGGGAAACTAAATGCATAGTTTGAGTCATGCTGTATTTCAGAAGAGGAGCTATGTTTTCCATGATACTCCACTTCTATTCCTCTCCATCTTATGAGATACCTTTAAGGATATTATTCTGCCACCGTATTATAAGCAGTATCATTCATTGCATATAACATCTTTACTAAAGTATTAATATTCAGTTAATCGTGTGTATTTAACAAGTGTAATTCAAGGAATAGCAACAATATTTTATAAACTTTTCCAGAGAATATTTAAATAATGAGAAACTACTTGTGTATAATGTAAAAATAAATATTGACAACACTAAGTAATGACAAAAATATTGGGTAACTGACACTCTCATATACTCCTGGTGGAAAATTAGAATAATCATTTTGCATTTTAGTCAGTTTTTCATTAGCATAACATGCACCTAGGACAACTAATTTATAGAGAGAGTGGGTTATTTTGCTCAGTTTTGGAGGCTCCAGTTCATGATAGATTGGATCTGTTGTTTGGGGTATGTGGCAAGGTAGTATATTATGGCAAATGCAAACGTTAAAGCAAAAACACTCACTTCATTGCTAGGAAGCAAAAGAAAGAAAGATATAGGTGTCAGGGTTTCACTCTCCTCTTCAAGAGTATGCCCACAATGAGGTAAGGACCTCCCCCAGCCCCCACTTCTTAAAGGATCCATGACAACCCAAGAGTGCTACTCTGCAGACCAAGCCTTTAACATTCAGGCCTTTAGGGGATATTCAAAATCAAAACCATAGCACTTTGGAAAATAAAAATGACAATATTTGAATAATCACTTTGACAGTACCTATTATAATTTATTCTATAACCCAGAGATTCCACTTGTGGACACGTGTCTTAAATGAATTTGGACACAGGTTCATAAAATGGCACAAACAACTCAGTTCTTTGCAGAGCTATATATAATGGCCAAAAACTGGAAAGAATTCAAATGTCCATTAAAATAAAGATGGACAAGAAAATTGTGGTGTATTCAGGTAACAAATAGCAATAAAGAATGAATTAATCATAACTACACTGGAGAATATGGGCTTATGTGATAAATGCTACTGAGTAAAAAAAGAGTAACACTAAAGAGTATTGTTATGATTCTATTTATATAAAGTTTAAAAGGAGCTGAAGTTGCTCCATGTCATTAGAAGTCAGGATGGTGGTTCTCAGTGAGGCAGATGGGTATGAGTGGGTGGTTAGCGAATGGGAGTAGAGGGCAGGAGTTCCAGTAAATGCTAGTGATGCTCTATTTCTTGATTTGTATAGTGATTACACAGATGTGGTAAAATTGCAAGTATGTATTGAACTGTATATTCTTGATTCATGTACTTTGTGTATACTATGCTTTAATTTTAAAGTTCTTTAAAATGACATGCTAGCATAAAATAGGATCGATCAAATAATCAGAAAAGTTGTTGGGAATTGACCATATAATAGCAAAGTAAATCAATGGAATATTTTAATGACAAAGTCCAGAAAATCTCACTGAAGTGTAACAAGATTAAATGCAATGGAAAATAAAAGGGAAATGTTAAGAAAAATCTAAATAATAAACCAGGAAACAATAGCTATTAGAAGTGGAGAAGAGAAAATTAAAAGGAAGCAAATTCTCAAGCAAATAATGCTATAAAAATATTCAAAATTAGAAATTTGTGTCTGCAGATTTAAAGGTCCTTTGATCACTAGCAAAATTAATTTAAAAAGGACCAGTGAGCCACACTGCTATAAAATTTCAGAATATCAAAATATAAAAAATTGTCCAAAATGTTATGAAAGAAATAAAAACTATATGCAAAGTGCTAACATTTAGAATAGACTTCATAGACAAACTGAAATACAAAAAGTTATAGCACAATGCCTTCAAAACCCTATTTCAATATTTAAAATGCATGTGTTTTCTATGCAAAAATAAACTACCAATTAAGTTGTATTTGAAAAAATAATTTCTAGACACCCTATTTCTCAAAATACTTAGCCTTAATAAAATTTCCTTAGTAATTTGATAGAATGAGAGTAAACTGAGTAAGAAAAGTATATAGAATTTAGAAATGCGGCCAACTTCAGGAGAGAAATGAAGGAAAGTATGTGGATGACATCTGTGCATCACAAATTGAGGAGAGTTCTAGTGGCAAAATAAAAGGATTTCTGAAGTGAGTTTTCTGGGAGAAAATTAAATAGAATGAAAATGATCCAGCAAAATGGCATAACATTAAGTAAAACACAGAGCTACTAAAATAAGTGAACCAAAATAAGGATCACACTGAAAAGATGAAAGAAATCAAAATTATAAATATTCCGTTAAAAGATTTGTATATGTGTGTAGAGATTAGCTAATCAATTTTATATAACTCTCATTGAGGGGGATGTGTAGAGAAGCGAACAGGGGTGCAGTGAACCTGTTAAATTGATAGTGCCTCTCATTTATAAATGAAGAAAGACTACTATAAGCATGTTAATCTGAAGTATGGTAAACATCACTGAGAAGTGCTTTGTAGTATAGGGTGTGTATGTGTGAAAGAGAGAGACAGAGAGAGAGTGCACGTAAGAGATGGCTGTTTGTCTTTATAATCTTCTAGTACGGTGTGACTTTTAATGTACATCACCATAATTTGACTTAAATATCATAACAAATGGGAAAAAGGCAAAGGAGTTTTATTTTATTTCATAGAATGTCCCTGACCAAATGACTTTAAGGAAGTGTTTCAGAATGCCACTTCTAACTTTAGACATTTTAATTTGATATGTAGGACAGTGGGTAAAATAGGAATTATATGGTGGAACAGGAGAGGGGAAGCTGTGTGAAGCTGTTCTCTTTGTCTTAAGTTTGTAAGTCTTTTTACTTATTTCCAGTTATTGTAGTTACCAGGTATTAGGCTCTTAAAAAAGAGGAAAATAAGATTTGGAGAGATTCTTAAGATACAATAACATGGAGACAACTTTGGGAACGAATCTACCCCAAGCACTGAGAAACACAGATAGATGGTGAAATTAATTAAAGCACAAGAGACTTTGGGTAATTCAGAACATTCTCCTCGGCTTCTCCCTCCAGGGAAGTAATACCGAGGCTGAAACACTTCCTCAAGATGGGAAAAGGTTCAGTAAAAGCATGAAAAAGGGAAGAGAGAAACAAATATAAGATAGAAGAAAAGAAATGGTTAGAAATGCTAACGAGATTCCTGAGTTTAAAAAGCACAGCATGAAAGAGTAGGGAATAGATTTCACTGAACTTCTCAAGACTAAATGTAAAGATAAGAAAGTGAGACATAGGGAAAATAATTTGCCTTCACAAGATAGGACAGGTAGATAGTTTCTGCAAACTGCCCAGTAGAAGTATGAGAACAAAATCAAAATAACTATAAATCACAATGGCAGGGCTAGTGGTCAGCAAAATAAAAAGCCAAAATATGTTTAAAATCTTAATGAGAAAACAAGCAAAAATTGCATTAATGTATTAACTAAGTAGAAAGACAGATAATTTATTCTTACTGTGTGCATGTAAGGTCTAATTCTAGCTCTGAGTGGCCTACACTTTGGATGTGGTTTCTTCCTTCCCTTTTCCTCTAGGCTTTCATCTCACAATAAAAAAATTAAAAAAAAAAGAAAAGAAAAGAAAAAAAAAAGTCATCTTCACAATTTTTAAAAAAAGCTATTAAAAAATAATTTTCCTATTTTGCAAAATTTAGGCCATTATCACTCATATCATGTAACATTAACAACCCTCAACACGTGTTTGCTCCATCTTTTCTTTTTGCACTTAAATTCCACAGGAAAATCTCCTACTGGTTCACCTTATAAATCCTGGTCAGCTTATTTTGAATGTCCTTTTCTGATTTTTTCCTCATATCCAAATGCTAGCAACCCAAGACCCACTGCCTTTATCTCTAACTGAGGATAGTAGGTTTGAAGATTATTGAGAAATTGTAAATGTCACTCTTTCTCATTAATGGCAGATTGACATATCCATCTGCCAACCGGGATACGCTCCTGAATGACTAACAGATATTGAAAACCTAACAAACTGAAATCCAGATCTTCCTAAAACCTATTCAGTTACCACCTGCCTCAGCTTAGTTGATGGCAATTTTTTACCTCCAATTGCTTGGGTAAAAGTTTCCAGAGTAATATTTGATTTATCCTTTTATTTTATACTCCAATTAATTAGCATAAGACTATTACAGCTTTCCTCAAAATTCAATTCAAAATCTGGCCACTTGTTACTTTCTCTGCTGCTACTATTGGACTCCAGAGACCACTGAGGTAGTTTCCTAATTGATATTTCTGCTCTACTTCTTAGTTTCCCTGTCTTCTGTTCTCTACATAGCAGATAGAGTGCACCTTTTAAAGGTTGGTCAATGACACTAAGATACAATTACGTAGGAGAACGATGCTCTGGTGTTCTATTACATGGCAGGGTGATTCTGGGTAATAGTAATGTGCTATGTATCTGAAAAATGCTAGAAGAAAGGATATTTAATGTTTTCACCATAGAAATTCATAAAGGTCTTAGGAGATAGATACTTTCCCTGACAAGAACATTATGTCATGTGTATGCTTATTGAATCATTATATGGAACCCCATAAATACATAAATTTTTACGGCAAATAAAAAATTTTAAAACCCATAAATGTGTTTATAACATTTATCTGTTAAAAACCATATAAAATCCAAATAAAGACTAAAATTCTTACCAGGATTTACTAGGCAAACAAACATACCAAATATCTGGGTCTCACTCTTTCTCATTTCTTACCATTGTGCTTCTTCTCATTTGAGATTAAACTTCCCTGTCTTGTATCCAGATTATAGCAAACGTCTACAACCTATAAATTATTCCCTCACTATTCTATCTAAAATATTAATCTTCATTATTCCATCCCTACTTAGGTTTATTTTTCTCCACAATATATACCCGTTTTTCATGTGAAGATATGTATTTAGGCTTGTGTTTTATACCTGCCTCCTTTCTTCCCCCCAAAATACAAGAATATTATGACCATGAACTTTAAGCCAATTTGGACATGCTGTGTCCCAACTGTTTAGAAAAGAGAGTAGGCATTCAATAAATATTAGTTGAATAAATTATCTTATTATCTCTCATGGTGATATAATACATAAATGTGACTTGTTTTCTTGTTACCTATGGCAAACAGAAAGTTAGAAGTAAATATACTCAAAGTTTTCTATTGTGATATTAAAACATAATAGTTGCAAAATAGTTTCAGAATATTCTGGTTATTTATTCATTTGTCAAGAATGATCAACTACTGGTTTCTACTTATTGATATGGTATAGCAGATCCACAAATGTGTATTAAATAAATTCCAGTTTATTTCAATATGTTTTTTAAATGTGTAAAGAATCAGCCTCTATTTTTAAATATTGAAATACTTGAGAAATTTTAAAATTCTTTATATTTCAATAAAACTAGAAGGAAGTATTCTGTTTTTTTATCACAAAGAAATAATAAATGTTTATGTGTATGCTTACCCTGATTTGAATATTACACAATGTACACTGGTAATGAAACATCACATGGTTCCCCAAAAACATGTATAATTTTTATGTGTTACTTAAAATATAAACCAACTAGTCAAAGTATTAGACACTTTTCTTCACATAGTTATAACAAAAACATTACTGGTGATAAAAACACAGAAGTGAGAAATAGGCATGCCTCATTGTTTTTTGCAAACAGCATAAAGTCAATGCTAAAAATGAACAAATAGTACTTGGTTCTATTTTTCCCTCCCTTTGGCATATATATGCTATGTCATCACTGTATGAAAAATTAATTGTTGCATGCATTTTATTTTTTTCTTAGACTTTTAACTATTTCTAGATCTACTTACTATTCCTTTCACAAGGTTTACAAATGCATGGTAATGTCTTCCAGAGATCTTTTGAGATTTTCATAGGCAAATAGATTTTTTTCTGTGGAAGGAAAAATATACTTAGTCTTAGTAAAATTTCTACTTCAAAATATCAAAACCCCCAATTTACAAAGTCTATTGCACTGGTAGGTAAACAAAGATAACCTCCCCTCCCCACATATACACACAGACTATTTTGGCTGTTACAACAGGGGTATTTGTAGATTTTTCCTTTTTTTTTAATTTAAAATTTTCATATCAAATTTGTTACAAAACATGCTTATTTCATAAAATTTATCTAAATGAGCAATTAGTTTAAATACAATTATGCCATATTGCTCAGAGATATTTTACCATTAGTAGATGTTTTCTTGCTATCATTAAAATAATTCTTATTGAAAACATGGATGAGACCACCTTGATTGATTTGTCAAACATGTTCAAAAACATCTCAGTGGCAGTTACAGGCAATAGGAATTTCTAACATTAATTTTTCTTTCCTGTTGAGGAAAAAAGAACCCCCCCTCAAAAGAAACCAAAACAACAACAACAAAAACAAAACCAACCACAAAATGTGGCCAGATTGTGCAGGCATAATTTTAGTTCTCCAGGAGTTCTGTGGTTGGGCTGGGTCCTCAGTTCCATATGGGATTCCATTCTCTGGAGAAACATTTATCAAATACATTTCAATGGAACCACTAATTTATACGAGTGTTTGTTTGAAATTGTTTTTAAAATAGATTCTGGATTACAGATGCTTGAGTATAAATCATTCGATGTGATTATTTATACCTACTTAGATCTTCCCACTAATAACTGGTACAAAATAGGAAATGGAGCATAATTTTAAGAGACTGGACTTTATTAGCATGAAGGGGAAGAAAAAAAACACCATAGATTCATATGGTGGCTCAGAATACAATGTTAAAGTGGAATAAAAGAAGCACATACTTTTCTTTCTGGAACACTCCAATAAATTGAGAAGTCAGATTCAATTATGTATCATGACTTGTTTCTGGAAAAATGTTGCTGGTTACTTCTGTGTTGTAATAATTTTTGATAATTGGAGGCATATGGAAGAACCTACTAATATCATGTTTGACACACAATTTGTACCTCCAAATTACTTATCAAATCTATTGCTGAATCTGAATCTTTATCTATTATGTGTTAAAACAAAAAGCTTACCTCATCTTCTTTTCATAGAAGTTTCAATTTTTCCCAACAGCTGTGCAATGTAAAATTTCTACAATTACAGTATAGGGATTTCTGATTACTTTCATATAGAAATGTCTCAGTAGAAGAGAATACTCAAAAGACAAATTAAGATTCTAAATTGAAAATAATTTTATTTATTAAAATCATACAATTTTAATGTGCTGTTCATATCTTAAAATGGATTATATTAGTACAAAAAGTAATTTTCTAAGTTTAAGTTTATTCCATTCACTTTCATAAATAATAAAAAATAATTTGGGGACATTATTTTCTAAAGTTCATAACCGAAATATACTATTAAAAAGTTCTGTGAACAGGTAGATTCAGGCAATGCTGGGTTAAAAAAGTTAAGCAATTTATTTTGCAATATGACCTTTAAGAGCTCTTAATATATGCTTGAGTGTTCAAGAGGGAGTTCTAAACAGTAATGTTATGGTTTGGATCTTTAATATCTCCTGAAAAGCTCATGTGTTAGGAAATGCAGGAATGTTCAGAGGTGAAATGATTTAGATTATTGGAGTTGTCCCCTAATGGGGGATTAATTCATTTGATGGATAAATGATTTGAATGGTGGTAACTACAGGCAGCTGGGGCATGATTGGAGAAAGTTAGGTCACTGAGGGCTTGACTTTGAGGATCATGAATCCTTGTGCTCCCTTCCTCTCACATATCTTCTCAGCTGCCATAAACTGGGCATCTTTCCTCTTCCAAGTCCTTCCACCATGATTTTCTGCCTTATTTCTGGTGAAAGCAATGGAGTCATGAAACAAATGTCTGGATCCATGGGCCCCGAATTAGCTTATTCTTCTCTAAGTTATTCTTGTCAGGTATTTTGGCCACAGTGAGAAAAGCTGACTCACACAGAAATTGGAACTGAGGAGCAGGGTCATTGCTGTGACTAACCTGACCTTATGGTTCAGATACCTTTGGAACTGTTTTGTGGGAGGAGTTTGAAAAAATTAGGAGATGCAGGCTAGAGAAGCCTTAAAATGTTTTTAAGCTAATGGGGAATTATAGTGGGACCTCAGAGACCAGCATGTGGATAAGAATACAGACAGTAAGGACTGTGCTTATGAGATCTCACATGCAATTGTGGACTCTGTTAGGAATTGAATTAGAGGTCATTCATGTTACATCTTGGCAAGGAACACATCTACATTTTGTCCATGTCCTGTGACATATACTCTAGGCAGAATTTAAAGGTGATGGGTTAATTAAACTAACAGTTATAAATTTCAAGGGAGCACAACAGTTAGGCAAGGACATGGGCATTGCTGATGGGTTTACTGTGAGAACTGGGAGCAAGTAGCAGAGAGGAAAATACAAAAAATTTGTTCAGCAAGAGATGCAGCACATGTGAAACTGGGCACAAGAAAGATAAAGTTGCTAAAGAGATTAAAACTGCTAAAGGGAAACTAAGTACATTGCACAGAAACAGTAGTAAAGATGTCTTGAAGGCATCTCAGGAATTAGAAAGACCACACCAGTGGCAGGCTTATGCATGTAAATGTGAAAAACTCTATTGAGATAAGATCCTGGGGGATAGCCTGTTCCTACAACAGTGGCTATGGATGTTGTTTCCCCAGGATTCATTTCACTGTCCTCAGCCATCTAGGCACTCAGAAGTCACTGTAGCCCTGGTCCAAGGGAGCTCTGCTATGGCTTGAGCTGGCACAGAGCTTGGTATCATCCAAATGGAGCTAGTTCTGCAGGAATAAATGATGCTAAGTTAAGGGGTTATGCAGGCTTCCAATTAGATTTCAAAGGAAAGCATGGGAAGCCAAACGAAGCATAGTAGGGTTGGAATAACTGATGGCAACCTCTGAGAGAGAAATGTATGAAGCCAAAGTTGCAGTGGAGACCACCACAAGAATTGAAAGATACCAGCCAGGCAGCATGGCACATGACTATAATCTCAGCTCAGGAGCTAGACAGGAGAATCACAAGTTCAAAGCCAGTCTCAACAATTTAGTGAGGCCCTAAGCAATTTAGCAAGACCATCTAAAAATAAAAAATTAGAAGGGCTGGGGATGTGGTTCAGTGGTTAAGCATCCCTGGGACCCTGGGTTCAATCCCTGGTACCAAAACAAAAGAATTAAGAGATAACAGGAATATGGAACATCCACCAAGGAGAGCTGCAGAGAGTGAGCAGAACCAGGCCAAGAAAGTGACCATGTGGGTGGAGCCTTTTGGAGAGCACATATTGCCACCATGTACCCCAGAAGTCAGATGTAAACCTACAGGGTTTGTTTGCTTAGCTGGGTTTTGGACTCGTTCTGGTGACATGCCTTCTCTCTATGCCCTATCCCTCCCCTTTGGAATGGGAATGTTACTCTGTGCCATTTTATTTTGGATACATATAACTTGCTTTTCTATTTTACAAGGGCTCACAATCAAGTGTTTGTCTTGGTAATGAGATTAAATTTCGTATTTAGACTTTTGAGCAATTCTGGAACTCTTAAAGCTGTGGGGACTCTTGGAGACAGACTGAATGTACTTTGCACTGTGAGTTAGAGATGAGCTTTTCAGAGCCAGGGGTGAAATATTATGGTTTGAATCTTTAATATCCCCTGAAAAACTCATGTATGAGGCAACATAAGAATGTTCAGAGGTGAAATTTTTAGATTATGAAATCTATAATTTCATCGTAAGATTAATCTATTTGATGGAGTAATAATTTGGTTGGACTACTTGGTGGTAACTAAAGGCTGTTTTGGTGTGACTGGTGGAAATAGGATGCTTGGGGCTATATCATGTTCTATTGGGCTATATCCAATAGGTCTTGGACTATATCATGTTCTTACCTCCTTGTTTTCTCTCTCCTTTTCTTCCTGGCTGCCATGACCTGAGTATATTTTCTTTGCCATAACCTCACTTCATGATGTTCTGCCTTACCTCAGGCCCAGAGCAATAAACTCAGACAATTTTGGACTAAATTTCTGAAACCATGAGCCTCTAAACTTATCCTTCTATAAGTTGTTCTTATTGGGTATTATGGTCACAGCAAAGAAAAGATTACTAACACAAGTAAACAGAGCTTTCATCATACATTGATCAAGA
>JAJEJO010004450.1:63450-93781 GCA_020662805.1 Glaucomys volans
TGGTGTTTTAAATAACAAAGAGGCAATTACTTTCAGTCACAAGTATGGAAAAGTATGTCTTATAGCAGGTACAATCCAGTTGATGCAGGACAGAACTTTGTGTTCACATCCAAAAATTAGTGTGACAATTGCAGTCAGTTCTGATACCATAATAGGTTGTCCTGACAATGAAAATTATCTTGTGATTGTCAGTATGCAACTTTCCAGATGTAAGTCAAGCACTCCACAAGTGACATTTTGAAATTCAAAAAGCTCAATTTCTGCTTATTCTTATTAAGTAAAGAATGTATTTGTAATTTTAATTCATATATATATATAATATCTATAATCCTTGCAAATTTACACTAACTTGAGAAGATTTAACAGAAACAAGAGCAGGACTTGTCTCTAAAGAACTATGTCTTACATGCCAGGTCTGTACTAAGTATTTGATCTATTTTTGGAACATATTCAAATATTTCTCATTAAATGACTATCTATCAGAAGAAAAATCTTACTTTTTTTCAAATTTCCTTATGAACTTGCATATATATATGCAGGAGAAGTTTAAATCTTATTAATGGCAGGCAAAAGTGCCTATAAATCTCAAATATCATTGTTCCATTAAGGAAAAAAAGATTTTTACCTGAAAGAATTCATTCCTCATAAAGCCATGTTGTATTATTATTCCCTCAGTTTTCTCAAACATTTAGGGTTCTGTAAATTTCTACATTGGAAAGGAGACAAATAGGAATAAAATATTTTCTTATTTTATGAAATTAGTATCAAATTCCTGTCTGAATTTGATTTCAGGATAGTGTTGGCTTCAGAAAAAGAATTTGGAAGTATTCCCAGCTATTAATTTTTTTGAAAGATTTTAGAAAGAATTGGTTTTAGTTTTTAAAGGTAGATAGATTTCACCAAAAAAGTCATCCAGTCCATTTTTCTTTGGAAGATTTTTACTAACTGACTCAATGTTCTTACTTTGTATTCATTCATTCATTTCTTCATGATTCAGTCTTGGTAGTTTAATGTTTTTAGAATGATCCATTGTGTTCCAGGATACGTACAATATTTGAGTATAATTGTTCATAGTGGTCCTGTATTATGATCTATATTTCTGTAATATAAACTATAATATTTCATTTTTTTCTGACTTTATTTGAATCCTCTTTCTTTCTATTAGTCTATCTAAAAGTTTGCTAATCTTGCTTTCTCAAAACAGGTCAACTCTGAGTTTGTTCATCTTTTTTGTTGTTTTCCTTGTCTCATTTTGAGCATTTCTGCTCTGATTTTCCATTTAATAACTTTTGGCACCATTTTTCATATTCTTTTATTCCATGAAATGTAAAATTAGGTTGTTTGAGATCTTTCTAAATGTAGGCATTTATCATTTTAATATCGGTACTGTTTTTACTGCATTGAGTTGTCTATCATTTTGTCTCAACATTTTAAAAAAAATTTCTCTTGATTTCTTCTTCAATTGGTTGCTCAGGAGGATATTAGCTAATTTCCATGTATTTGTGAATTTTTCTCTTTCTCTTATTAACTTCTAGTTTCTTAAAATAGTGCTTGAAAAAGATGCTTTATATGATATCAATCTTAAATTTGTGAATACTTGTTTTATAACCTTTTATATAATTTATACATGATCCTGTTAAAAGAACGTGTGCTCTGTTTCATTTGAATTGTCCTGTATATGCCTTAGGTTTTTAGTCTAAAATATAACTCAAGTTCAATGTTCAATTTTCTGTCTGGAAAACATATCTGTTTTTGAAAAAGGAATATTGAAATTCCTTACCACTATGATATTGCTACTATTCCTCCCTTTAGATATGCTAATTTTATATTTAGGTGTTCAGATGTGAGATGTTACACATTTATAACTGTTATATCCTTTGGATGAATTGACCTCTTTATTATTACATTATGACTTTCTTTAGATCCTGTGACAGTTTTTGGCTTTAAAATAGAGGAACTAAAGTTATTTTGATGAAAATATAGCTCCCATTCTGTCTTTTTGTTTCCATTTACATGTTCTGTTTTTCCATCCCTTTATTTCAAGTCTAAAACTTAAAACTGAAGTCAGTCCATTCTAGGCAGCACAGAGTGTTTTTGTGGTTGTTTTTAATTCACAGAACGACTCCTCTGTATTTTGATTGGGGAAGTTTAAAAGTGTTCAAACAAAATGTATGCGTGTGCTAGTTTTTGTGATAACTTTTGATAGCAGACGAAACTTTTTCTTTTTCTTTCTCTTTCTCTTTTTTTTTCTTTCTTATGTGCATTCTCTTCTCCTCTTAACACTTAGTATAAATAAAGAGAAAGGCACGCCCAGACAAAGCTGTAGGTCTCCAAGATGAATGGATAAAAAAATATTGCAATATAAGATTGATTGACTTAATAATAACAAAAAATGCATAATTACCATCTTTTCTCATTAAATGAACACAAATTTTATTTTTTCACTCCTTTTTATATGTTTGTTTTTATAATCATTTTTCAGAAATTGATTTTTTAAAATATCCTTTGTTTCAAAAATCACTTTTTGAAAACTCAGCAAATTTTTTAAAAGGGTTTCCAATTAGTTTTATTGTAATCATTAACTTAATATTATTATTACATTATTGTAAAATTAATATTATTATATTATTATTAAAATAATATTTCCGCTAGAGATGAATAAATAAATGAAGACCAACAAAAGAAGGAAACTTTAGCATGTTACATACAAAGAAAGATATCAAACTATTATCTTCTCCTTGCAAACTGGCATTTACAAATTTTAGTACACATTTCGTCAGTAGTTTTTCAAAAGAGTGGTTTCACTGATTCATCTTCAACTGTCCCCCTGTCCCTTTTCATCAACCCATAAACAGGCAAAGGTTCAAAAAGGGCACTCCAGATAAAAACCTGTGTAGCTGGGGCAGGGTGGTTAACATGGATTATAAAGAGGCCAGTGCTGCTTTTCCTTCACGGTGTTTAGGTTACATTAAGATGCCTACCTGATCTGGTTGTATTCCAGGTATTTTTGGTCAGGTACTGAGTAATGTTCATTGGGAAACTGAATTGGTGGAGACAATATGGGGACATGAAGATAGAATAAAGCAGATTGAATAAAGTCTTCCAGAAGTTAGAACTTGTGTTCATCGTTGAATTTCACTACTCTTTTCCCTCATCCCATCTGAGCTGACTTATCATGACTTACTCAAGTGATAGAAGACACCTGAACAACTTAGAAGTCTCCTAGTGCCAGAGAATGATAGACCATACCTTGGACATAATGCTAGCATGGGGTGGGGCAGGGGGAAAGTGTGTTGAGGGCAGGGTATAAAGTTCCAGTAAGAGAAAACAGCAAATAGAGAGAGAAAGCAAGACTAGAGACAGGAGTCAGAAGAATAGTGTTGGTCTACAGGAGAGATGACAGTGTGTGGACAAGTCTGGTGGCAATGGGGATACAGAAAGATATGTAAGGCATAGTATAACAAAACTTGCATAGTAGGTTGGAGAGGAAGGAGGAAGAATTGAGGCTGACTTATTTCTGGCATAAGCAACTAGGGAAATAGGGACCATGAAAATTATCTTTTGCTGGGTCTCTTCTTCATATCTCTACCACATTTATATCTATTACCTTTCTTCCTTTAGTGATTCTCTTTTGTGTAGAAACTCTTTTGTCCTGCTGGATAATAGGGTAGGGTCCTTGAAGACATGGACAACATCTTCAGGTTTTGTTTTGCTTAGGTTATGGCACAAAAGATACATTTGGTCATTTTTTGTTTAATAAAATGAATAGCAACTACAGGTTTTGAGCCTTAAAATTGAAAAAGCCAAGGTTTCAGAGAGGCCAAGGCCCAAGCTATACTCTGAGAATAACTGGGCTTCAATCAAGGCCCATACTTAGAGAATTGTCACATTGACCTAGTTCAGTTGCATAAAAACTTTTTCCAGTGCAACTCACTTTGTGGAATTTGGATATGTGGGTTGAATGCTGTATTTTGTCAAATGCTCGTTCTGAATCTATTGAGATAATCGTGTAATTCTTGTCTCTAAGTCTGTTGATGTGGTGAATTATGTTTATTGATTTCCATATGTTGAACCAACATTGCATGGGATGAAACCCCTTGATCACACACGGTACACTATCTTTTCAATGTTTTTGTAGGTGATTTGATAGTATTTTATTAAGAATTTTTTCATCACCAGGGATATTGGTCTGAAGTTTTATTTATTTACTTTTTTCATGATGCATCTTTGTCTGATTTTGGTATCAGGGTGATACCAGCTTCATAGAATGTTTAGAAGGGTTCCCCCCCTTATCTATTTCATGGAATAATTTGAGGCACATTGGTGTTAGTTTTTCTTTGAAGATCTAGTAGAACTTAACTGAGAATCTATCTGGGCTTTGCTTTGTTGGTAGGCTTTCGATGTGTTTTCAATTTTATTGCTTAAAATTGATCTGTTTAAATTTTCTATGTCCTCCTGATTCAATGTGTGTAGATCATATGTCTCTAGAAATTTATTGATGTCTTTAAGATTTTCTGTTTCATTAGAGTATTTTTAAAATAGTTTTGTCAGCAAACATTTTTGCAAGGGATTTTTACTAAAACAGTATTGATATTAATAGCATAATTGTTAACTTCAACTCAATTGTTTAATACTTTAAACAAGAAATATTTTGGGAAAAAAACTAAAAAGTGCAAAGAATTGAAGTAGGAAAAATCTCATGTTCACACCACCAAGATCTAACAAAAGTTAATATATTGCTGTTCTTGTTGAAACAGTTTGATTATGTTTAAGGAAGGAGGTGTTACAATTATAGGTGAAGCTTCACAGATTCTAATTCACCTGTCTTCCATACCAAACACTGTCCTTAAATTCAAAAAATACAAAAATCCATTTATGTTCTGTGTATGAATGGATAAAATGTAAACAAAGTTAAGCCAAAAACATTCTTTTAAAGGGAAGTAAAGAAAATACCACAGAATATTTCTAGTTTCTGGTACAACACGTGAAGACTAGACATTGTCCCTCCTGTCATCACAATACAATAGCAATGGGGATTCAAGATGGCGGGCTAGAGGAAGGCTGCATTCCTACTTGCTCAGTGGATTCCTACTTGCTTGGGATTCAAACAGCAGGAATATGGCTCTCAACGAGATTTTATATTCAAATCACATATAAGGGGTCCCTAGTCGCTGCTCCGGAACCAACTCTGCCAGGCTGAGCTTGACCCGGCTGTGGGCAGCTACCACCCGGGAGTGCCGGACCCCACAGCTGCTTCGGAGTCACCGACCTGGGCCTGCACCAGCCAGCAAGTGAGTGCGGGTCCCCAACAGTGGCTTCAGAGTCACTGGCCAGGCTCCGGCACCAGCCAGCAAGTGAGTGAGGGTCCCCAAGTGAATGTGGGTCCCCCAGCAGCGGCTTTGGAATCAGGACCTGCTTCAGGCCTGGACGCCAGCCAGCAAGTGAGTGCAGGTCCCCAAGTGAGTGCAGGTCCCCAGTGGCTTCACAGTCACTGATCAGGCTCTGGCGCCAGCCTGCAAGTGAGCCCAGGAATCCAATAGCTGCTGGGAAATCACCATCCCTAGGTCAGGTTCAGGCTTGAACCCAGGGCAGCCTCAGCTGTGAACACATACCCACCAAGCCATCGGGTCGCCATATCCAGCTCCAAACCCAGTCCTGCACCCTGTTCCTGATCTAATCTCAGTTCAGCACCCATGCTGTCGCAGACCATCTAATAACAGCAGGTTACCTTAGCCCACAAACATTGATTATCCCTGACTTGGAGGCAGTGGGACAGCATCCTTCTTGGGACACAGCATTACTAAGCGCCTGACAGGCATCAGACTACTGATCAACAGGAGGTTTGAATAGTACAATATAATTTTACGGCAGAACTTTCTTCCTCTTTTTTTTTTTGTCTAAATAGTAATATTACGAGTATTCCTAATATACTTACTACCTTCCCACTTCTGTCCTATTAATACCCTTATCATTCTATCATGCTCTAATATAGCAGTGTCCTTGGAGATCCATTCCCTTTTCTCATGCTAAGAACTTATTTCCTCTAATTCTGCTCTCACTATTCATATGACATAGTGACTCTATAGACTCAATTCCTATCTCATTAACATTATATTCTAAACCACTCAGCATTTTCTTTTTCCACTATTTGAAATTGAGGTCCTTATTGTAAACCTATCAATTATGCAGTAGATAATTTGCACTCATTTCTGTATACTATAATGCAGTTTATATCTAAATGGTTCTATATGGTTTAAGGACACATATTGTTTGTATGGGGTACTGCGAATAATAATCTCTTCAAAGTGAGGTATTGGAAATCTGCAGGGACACTATAAGTCTTTACAGGGAAACTGCAATCCCTCAGACTCGCACTTCTAGAGGGGAAGATACACAAACAACATGAGAAAGCATGGAAAGAAAGTGTCCCAAACAAACCTAGATGATATATCAAGAGAACCCAAAGAGAGCATGGTAGAAGGAATGACAGAAAGAGAGTTCAGAATGTTCATAATTAAAATGATCCGAGAAGAGAATGATGTGACGAGAGAGCAAATTCAGGCTATGAATAATCAGCTAATACAGCAATTGCAGGAAGCAAAAAATCATTTTAATAAAGAGATAGAAGTTCTAAGAAAAAAACAAACAGAAATCCTTGAAGGAAACAAAGAAATGAAGGAAACAATAAACCAAGTTAAAAACTCAATAGAAAGCATAATCAACAGAATAGATCACCTGGAAGACAGAACCTCAGACAATGAAGACAAAATATTTAATCTTGAAAACAAGGTCAAACAAACAGAGAAGATGGTTAGGAACCATGAACCAAACCTCCAAGAAATATGGGACATCATGAAAAGACCAAATTTAAGAGTTATTGGGATTGAGGAAGGCACAGAGATACAAACCAAGGGAATGAATAATCTGTTCAATGAAATAATATCAGAAAATTTCCCAAATATGATGGATGAGATGGAAAATCAATTACAAGAAACGTACAGGACACCAAATGCACAGAATTACAACAGATCCACACCAAGGCACATTATAATGAAAATACCTAACATACAGAACAAAGATAGAATTTTAAAAGCGGTGAGAGAAAAGCATCAGATTACCTACAGGGGAAACCAATACAGATATCAGCAGATTTCTCAGCCCAGACCCTAAAAGCAAGAAGGGCCTAGAACAACATATTTCAAGCTCTGAAAGAAAACGGATGCCAACCAAGAATCTTATACCCAGCAAAACTTACCTTCAGATTTGATGATGAAATAAAATCCTTCCATGATAAACAAAAGCTTAAAGAATTCACAAAGAGAAAGCCTGCCCTACAGAACATTCTCAACAAAATATTCCAAGAAGAAGATATGAAAAATGACAATATTAGTCAACATGGGGAGGAATTACCCTAAAGAAATAGCCAATCAAAGGAGAAACAAAGTTAAGTTAAAGGCCCAAAAAAAGCTAAAATGACAGGAAATACAAGTCATATCTCAATAATAACCCTGAATGTAAATGGCTTAAACTCATCGATCAAAAGACGTAGACTGGCATATTGGATTAAAAGAAAGACCCAACAATATACTGCCTTCAAAAGACTCATCTCATAGAAAAACATGCCCACAGACTAAAGATGAAAGGTTGGGAAAAAGTATACCATGCACATGGAAAAAGCAGGGTTTTCCATCCTCATTTCAGATAAAGCAGACTTCAAGCCAAAGTTAGTCATAAGGGATAAACACGGACATTTCATACTGCTTAAAGGAAGCATAAATCAGCAAGACATAACAATCATAAATATTTATGCACCAAACAATGGCACATCCATGTACATCAATCAGATCCTTCTCAATTTCAGGAACCAAATAGACCAAAACACAATAATACTGTGGGACTTAAACACACCTCTCTCACCGTTGGACAGATCTTCCAAGCAAAAATTGAACAAAAAAACCATAGGACTCAATGAAACAATCGCTAATTTAGACTTAACAGACATGTATAGAATATTTCATCCATCAAAAAAAGAATACACTTTCTTCTCAGCAGCTCGTGGATCCTTTTCTAAAATAGACCATATGTTATGCCACAAAGCTACTCTTAGCAAATACAAAAACATAGAGATACTATCTTGTATACTATCAGATCATAATGGAATGAAATTAGATATCAATGATAAAGTTAAAAACAGAAACTACTCCAACACCTGGAGATTAAATAACATGCTATTGAATGATACATGGATAACAGAAGACATTAGGGGGGAAATTAAAAGATTCTTAGAGGTCATCAAGAACAAAGATACAACATATCAAAATCTCTGGGATACTATGAAAGCAGTGCTAAGAGGAAAATTCATAGCATCAAGTGTATTCAACAAAAGAATGAAAAGTCAACAAATCAATGACCTTTCATTACAGCTGAAAGCCCTACAAAAAGAGGAACAGACTATCACCAAAATACTAGAAGACAGGAAATAATTAAAATCAGAGCTGAAATCAATGAAATTGAAACAAAAGAAACAATTCAAAAAATTGACAAAACAAAAAGTTGGTTCTTTGAAAAAATAAACAAAATTGATAAACCCTTAGCCACTCTAATGAAGAGAAGGAGAGAGAAACTCCAAATTACTAAAATTCCTGATGGAAATGGAAATATTACAACAGACACAATTGAAGTACAAAACATAATAAGAAGCTATTTTGAAAATTTATACTCCAACAAAATAGAAAACCTGGAAGACATCAACAGGTTCCTAGAGGCATATGAGCCACCCAAACTGAATCTGGAGGACATTCACAACTTAAATAGATCAATTTCAAGCAATGAAATAGAGGAAGTCATCAAAAGCCTACCGACCAAGAAAAGTCCAGGACCAGATGGATTCACAGCCGAGTTCTACAAGACCTTCAAAGAAGAGCTCATTCCAATACTCCTCAAAGTATTTCATGAAATAGAGGGGGAGGGAACCCTTCCAAACTCATTCTATGAAGCTATTATCACTCTCATACCAAAACCAGAGGAGGACACATCGAGGAAAGAAAATTTCAGACCAATATCCCTAATGAACATAGATGCAAAAATTCTTAACAAAAATTTAGGAAATCGCATACAAAAGCATATTAAAAAGATAGTGCACCATGATCAAGTGGGTTTCATCCCGGGGATGCAAGTTTGGTTCAACATCCGGAAATCAATAAATGTAATTCACCACATCAACAGACTTAAAGTCAAGAACCACATGATTATTTCAATAGATGCAGAGAAAGCTTTTGATAAAATACAGCACCCCTTCATGCTCAAAACACTAGAAAAAATAGGGATAGTAGGAATGTTCCTTAACATTGTAAAGGCTATCTATGCTAAGCCCACATCTAGCATCATTCTAAATGGAGAAAAATTGAAAGCATTCCCCCTGAGAACTGGAACAAGGCAGGGATGCCCTCTTTCGCCACTACTATTCAACATTGTCCTTGAATCTTTAGCCAGAGCAATTAGACCAAAGAAATTAGAGGAATATGAATAGGAAAAGAAGAGCTCAAACTATCCCTATTTGTTGATGACATGATTCTCTATTTAGAAGACCCTAAGAATTCCACCAGAAAACTTCTGGAACTCATAAATGAATTCAGTAATGTAGCAGGATATAAAAATTAATGCTCACAAATCTAATGCATTTTTATTTGTAAGTGATGCATCCTCTGAGAGAGAAATTAGAAAAACTACCCCATTAACAATAACCTCAAAAAAAAAAATACTTGGGAATCAATCTAACAAAAGAAGTGAAAGACCTCTACAATGAGAACTACAGAACACCAAAGAAAGAAATTAAGGAAAGTCTGAGAAGATGGAAGGATCTCCCATGTTCTTGGATAGGCAGAATTAATATAGTCAAAATGGCCATACTACCAAAAGCACTATACAAATTCAATGCAATTCCAATTAAAATTCCAATGATGGACCTCATAGAAATAGAGCAAGTAATCATGAAATTCATTTGGAGGAATAAGAGACCAAGAATAGCTAAAGCATTCCTTAGCAAGAAGAGCGAAGCAGGGGGTATCACAATACTAGACCTTCAACTATATTACAGAGCAATAGTAACAAAAAAAGCATGGTATTGGCACCAAAATAGACAGGTAGATCAATGGTACAGAATAGAGGACACAGAGACAAACCCACATAAATACAGTTATCTCATACTTGACAAAGGAGCCAAAAACATACAATGGAGAAAAGACAGTCTCTTCAACAAATGGTTCTGGGAAAACTGGAAATCCATATGTAGCAAAATGAAACTACACCCATATCTCTCACCCTGTACAAAACTCAACTCAAAGTGGATCAAGGACCTAGAAATCAGACCAGAGACTCTGCACCTAATAGAAGAGAAAATAGGTCCAAATCTTCATCATGTTGGCCTAGGACCAGATTTCCTTAACATGACTCCCAAAGTGCAAGAAATAAAAGCTGGAATCAATGATTGGGATAGAGTCAAACTAAAAAGCTTTTTCTCAGCAAAGGAAACAATCAGCAATGTGAAGAGAGAGCCTTCAGAGTGGGAGAACATCTTTGCTACACACACTTCAGATAGAGCACTAATCTCCAGAATCTACAAAGTGCTCAAAAATCTTTACACTAAGAATACTAATAACCCAATCAATAAATGGGCCAAGGAAATGAACAGACACTTTACAGAGGAAGATCTACAAGCAATCAACAGATTTATGAAAAAATGTTCGACATCCCTAGTTATAAGAGAAATGCAAATCCAAACCACCTTAAGATTTCATCTTACCCCAATTAGAATGTCTCTTATTAAGAATACAGACAACAACAGGTGTTGGCAAGGATGTGGGGAAAAGGGTACACTCATACATTGCTGGTGGGAGTGCAAGTTGGTGCAGCCACTCTGGAAAGCAGTGTGGAGGTTCCTTAGGAAACTTGGAATGGATCCACCATTTGACCCAGCTATCCCACTCCTTAGCCTATACCCAAAGTACTTAAAATCAGATTACTACAGTGATGCAGCCACATCAATGTTCATAGCTGCTCAATTTACAATAGCCTGGTTGTGGAACCAACCTAGATGCCCTTCAATAGATGACTGGATAAAGAAACTGTGGTATATATATGCAATGGAGTATTATTCAGCCATAAAGAAGAATAAAATTATGGCATTTGTAGGTAAATGGATGATGTTGGAGATGGTTATGCTAAGTGAGATCAGCCAATCCCAAAAATCCAAAGGCCAAATGGTCTCTCTGATAAGTGAATGAGGATGCATAATGTAGGGCGGGGGGAATGGTGGCTAGAATGGAGGAACGATGGAAAGCTGGAGGGAAGGGAGGGGTGGGGTCGGGGTGGTGGGGGTAAGAATAATAACAGAATGTGTGACAAACATCATTGCCCCGTGTACATGTATGAATGCACAGATGGTGTGACTCTACTTTGTGTACAACCAGAGAATCAATAGCTGTACTCCATTTGTGTTCAATGAATCAATAAGTAAATAAAAAAAAACAATACACTAGCAATTGTAAAAACTGGAAATACAATAATTCTTTTATAGATACATCAGAGAACTGAAGTCATAGGTAGACTGCTACCTCCCTCCCCCAAATTGAGAGAAAAGTGAGAAATGCAGAGAAACTCAGTTTAAAGGGAAGAAAAGCCTGGGAAGAACAATTGAAGGGTAATTGATCATTGGCTGAGATTGTGCATGTACCATCTTGAGGGATAAAATCTCCTGGGGGCACAATCCTAAAGAGATAGTATACTTACATGCATTTTCTCTAGGTGTCCCCATTAAATTGTCAGATAAAGATAGAAGAAAAATTCCCTCATGCTTCTGACAAAGGAAGGGGAAAAATAATCATCTGATATATACCAGAGTTTTTTCCTTACTAAAGGCCCACCCTCAAATAAAACTATCTCACCACAGTCTAACTGATTTTGATTTTGCCAGAGTGTAACCAAAATGGGGGAAAGGAAAATTCTCTAGTCTAGCCCCACCTATCTTTTCAGTCTTACCTACAAAAAGGGAAAGAAGCTGGGAAGTACTTGGGAAGATCACAGCAAAGGAACACAGACTTATTAAAAGGGTGAGACCTAGTCATAGACTAACACTTCCGCTGCCCACATACCTTATCACCACACCAGTGTAGCTTGTGATATTAATAGGGGACTACAGCTGAGAGGACTGCAAGTCTAAGAGCATATGTATGAGGCTCTCAGAAAGACCAAACTCCACAAGGGAGACAGAATTCAAGCAGAGTAGGGAATTTTAGTTTCTAACACCATGACTAAAAGGAACAGGAAACACAGTCTAATTACTACCATGGTGAAGCTTAACTATGCTTATGAGATAAACATAAAACCTACCTCTAAATTCTTACTTATCTCAATTTTTTTTTTGCCAATACATCATATCTGACTTTGAACCACAATTTTAAAGACATTCTAGAAGGTAAAAACCACAATCTGAGGGGCAAATTAAGCATGAGAACCAGATTTAGATGACCAAGAATTTGAAATTGTCAGATCAGAAATTTAAAATAGTCATGATTAACATGCTAAGAATTCTAATGGAAAGAATGGGCAATATGAAAAAATACATATGGTCAATTTGAGTAAGTAGAAAGATGGAAACTGAAAAATGAGTCAAAAAATAATCCTAGACTCAAAAACACAAATAAGAAACATTTTTGATTGGTTCAACAGTAATCTGCATATGGTCATGGGAAAAAAAAGAATTACTTTGAAATATGTCAAAGTAGATTTTCCAATGTAGAAAGCAAATTAAAAAAAAAAAGAAAATGAAAAAGAAAAAAAATAGTGAAAAGAATCCAACAACTCTGAGTTAATTACAACAGGGCTAACTGAGGTGCTACAGAAGTACCAATAAGAAGAAAGAGAGAAAGGTACAGAATCAATAATTGGTTTTATAATGATTAAGAATTTTAAGGGTAGACTGCCAACCTAAAATCCAGCAACCTTAGAGAAAGGTATGATATGTGCTCCTCAAATCCACAGTTAAGCATATCATACTCAGATTGCAATAAAAAAGATGACTCTAAGGACCTCAAAAACTTATTCAATGAGGTCCCTTATGAAGCTCTGAGAAACTGTCTGGCATCAGAATTTTCATTGGCTAATTATCAACAAAAAGGTCTGTAAACAATTCTGAAAAATCATGTTGATATTTTTTAGGAGAATCAAAACTAAACACTATTTTTAATAAACTGTTTTGGGCTGCACTCCACTAAAGGGAGTGACTAAACCAAGGAAGCAGTGGTTGACCCCATTCCCACTCAGGGTGTATATATACTTCCAACTGGATAATTATCAGAACTGAGTTCATTCAAAGACCATTGCACTTACATGCCATATATTTGATCTAGGATTTTAAAATCACAGAAGTTTGTCAGACATCTCTGTCTCTCCATAATGATATGACTAATATGTACTTTCTTAACAGTATGGAGTTCTCATGATAGTTCAAACAAACATTTCCAGAGACCAAGACAAAAGCAGCAAACCTTCTTATGGTTTGCACTTGGAAGTCATTTATGCCCTTTATTCTGGCCAAACCACTAAGACCAATTAGAAGGAAAGGGAAGTTAGGCTTCACTGCATAGTAAGAGGAGTGTCATAGTGAGCTTTAATCTATGGTAGCCTGTTTACCATGGGCCATTCCCTATTTCTTCTTCTATTCTTATTCCCACTTCACAAATAATCCAAAAATTAAGGCTTCAGTAAGTAAATCTGTACCAACAGTCAAAGTCGATATTTAGCAGACATATACAAAGTGGTGTAACTTTGTATGTAGTTTGCTAAAATTTGAATCTTTCCATGTTGATTGGTAAAAGAGATATTGGTCTGAGAGCCAAATGGCCTTCCCTTTTCTCCAGTCACCAAAATCCCTCTCTCAGCATCACCCTGAACAATTCAAGGATGAAGCAACTGAATGTCCAGATTATTAGAGTATCAGGACATGACCTATTAAATCTAACCTCTCTTAGAGCTTAGTGCCTGTGTTATTATTTTCAAAAGTCCATATTCCAAGGTCATTGTTATACTTTCCTCTAAGGACCTCAGAAGTTTGGCTTATGTCCTGTACAGGTGCCACCCTGACCCTGGAAGGCACCGAAAATAACTTTTAGCTTTCTGACATTCCAGGCATCCCATGTTCATCATTGTTCCAGTATCCAGGCCCATAATGCTTTATCTAAAGTGAACACAGCACTTATCAAGATCATTTGCATCTTGATCTGGTATCTAGGAAACAAAGGGCAGGTACCTCTTCAGTTCTTTGAAGCTAACACTGCTGGTTAATGCATTTAAAAAAAATTTAGTTCTTGATGGACCTTTATTTTATTCATTTATTTATATGTGATGCTGAGAATTGAACCCAGTACCTGACACATGCTAGGCAACCACTCTACCAATGAGCCACAATCCCAGGCCTGCATTTTTGAAGTCACTCCTGTTGTGGTTTGGATGTGAGCTATCCCCCAATAATTTATGTGTGAGACAATGCAAGGTTTAGAGAAGAAATGATTGGGTTATGAGAATCTTAATCTAATAAATGAATTAATCCTCTGATAAAGATTAACTAAGTGGTAATTGGGTAGGGTGTGGCTGGAGGAGGTGGGTCCCTCAGAGCATTCCTCTGGGATATATATTTTGATGAGTAGAGTCTGTCTCTTTCTGCCTCCTGATCATCATGTGAGCTGCTTCCCTCTGCCATACTCTTCCACCTTGATGGTCTGCCTCACTTCAATCCCCAAGGAATGGAGCTGTCTGTCTATGGATTTAGACCTGAGTCCCCAAATATATTTTTACTCCTATAAAATTGTTTTTCATGACTTAGAGTCATAGTAGGAAAAAAAAATCTGACCAAAACAGAAATTGGTACCAAGAAGTGGGGTCATTGCTGTGAGTAATCTGACTGTGGTTCCCAAGCTTTTGGAGTTTTTTGGAATGGGTGGGAGGAGTTTTGACATGTTTAACAGTGCAAGCTGGAAATGCTTTAGATTGTAGTAAATGCAGCTTAATGGCCAATTCTGGTCAGAGCTCAGAAGACCAGAATGCCCATAGGACCATGGACTGAGAAGACAGGCTCAAGAGTTTTCAGAAGCGGAGGATTCTATTGGAATGTGGATTAGAGGCCATTTGTGTTATGTTCTAGCTGAGAAGATGTCTGCATTTTGCCTGCATCCTGAGATTTTCTGTGAAGCTGGTTTTAAAAGTAATGGACTTCTTAATCTGATGGAAGAAATTTCTAGGCAGCATAGCATTCAGGCAGTGGCAGGAATATTGCTGGTGGCTTTTAAAAAATTTATTGTGATAATCAGGAGCAGAAAGCAGAGAAGAAAGATTTGAGAAACTTGGGCTCATAAAGTGGGAGTAAGGAAGCTGCAGTTTTTAAAGACATTCCTGCCACTAAAGAAATGGTAAAGACTTTGCCTAGGGACAATAATAAGAAAGATGGCTTGTGGGTATCTCAGGAATTGACCAGACCACACCTATCTCAGGCTCAAGGGAGTAAAAGTAAAAATTCTCTTGAAAAAAGAACTTTGGAGCACCATCTAGCACAAGGAGGCCTTGGAAGATTTTCGACATATTGAGCTACCCAGGCACTCAGATGCTGTTGCAGCCAAGGTCCCTAGAAGCTTTACTACTGCACACGATGGCAGCAGACCTTGTCATAAACCAGTTGGTGCTGGTTCTTCAGGAACACAGGATGCTGGAGTTTGGGGGTCATGGAGGCTTCCACCAAGATTGGAGGCCAGGCAAGGTGCCACAGGTTCAGAGTCCCTGTGAGCACCCCCTGAGAGGGCAAAGTGTGGGGATGTGAGGAGGAAGCTGAAGCTTCCATGGAGACTCCTAAGATTAAGATATGCCAGTAACATGGAACCTTGTCCCAGGAAAGCTGCAGGAATTGAGCAGAGACAAGCCAACAGAAAAGCCAGTTGGATGGCAACCAACAAGGTTACAGGAGTGGATCTACATAAACTCTTTGGAGAGAATATCATGATTTCATATGCTCCAGATAACAGACACAGAACTACAGAACTTGTTCCCAGTTGGATTTCAGTCTTGCTTTTGTCCTATCCCTTCTTTTTATGCTCCTATTTTTGTGAATGGAAATGTTTGAATCCCTTGATTTTTTTGTAGGCACTCATGTTGTGAGCTTGCCAGGAGTCTCAGAGGAGACTTTGTACTTGAACTTTTGGTCAATCTTGGGACTCCTGAGACTAAGGGAAATCTTGAAAATGCAAAAAATGTATTTTGCATTTTGAGATGTTCATGAGCTTTTGGGGGCCAGGGGTAGAATATTATGATTTAGATATGAGGTGTCCCCCAAAAGTTTATGTGTGAGTCAATGCAAGAAGATTTAGAGAAGAAATAATTGGGTTATAAGAGTCTTGACACAATCCATGAATTAATCCTCTGATAGGGATTAACTGCATGGTGACCAAAGTCAGGTAGCATGTAGTTGGAGGAGGTGGATTCCTTGGGGCATGCCTTTGGAGTATATATTTTGTATCTGGTGAGTAGAGTTTTTCTTTCTGCTTTCTGATCATCATGTGAACTCCTTCCTTCTGCCACACTCTTCCATCACGATGTTCTGCCTCACCTCAACCCCAAAGAATGGAGCCTGCTGTCTATGGATCTAGATCTCTGAAACCATGAGCCTCCAAATATACTGTTCCTCCTCTAAAGTTGTTTATATCAGGTCATTTAATCACAGCACTGAAATTGCTAAAACCCTCCCTCATAACAATTTGGGGAAATTGAGAGTTTCAGGGATAGGGTATAGTAGAGGAAGAAAGGCAGTGATAAGGCCCTGTGAGCATTGGACTGCTATGGAATCCACTAACACAAGCACTTGCACAGCACAAGAGAGGATTCCAGAAAGAACAGCTCCCTTGAGTGTTCAGGTTATACAGGATTTATAAAGTATAACTTTTCTTTTTCATCATCCCTATTCAATATTGCTTCCATTTGATGTGCTATGTTTGCAAAATCTTCAAAATTTCTATCCTTCATAAGTATCATCAAATTTTAATTTTACTGACACAAGGAATAGCAAACTTTTACTCTATGCAAGACATTGCTATAAGTTTAAATTAATACATAAGAATGTAATACTTGTTTTCCATGCTCATTTATACATAGAGTAATTGATGTACAAAGATAATGAATTAAAAGATAATTTGCAGAGCTAGAATTCATTTGTATGCAGCCCAATAACAGAGTCCAGTATTGTAAATGCCATGTTACACTGCCTTTGCAGGATTCAGTTTCATTCAATTAAATATAACATTATAATAAGATACTTTCATAACTTTTTCAATAACAGAGATATTGAACATTACAGAAACAAAAACAGACTTGGTTGAACACTTTGAATATAATTGCTATTATATTAAGGAGAAACTGAAGAAATATTTGGTGCCATGTACACAGATGTGAAGAAAAATTGTTTACCATTTGTGATCATAAGTAACCCAATGATTTCCAACTTAATGAAGAAGTTATTGAAAGAGTTTCATACAGTCCTGTGGATCAAACAATTACACAAAGGCATTAATTACTTTTAAACACACAATCCATAATGATATCAATTTATAAAATCATAATATCAAGTTATAAAAAATTAATAAATTTTACTAAGCATTTGCTTACATTTTTGTTACTTGGAAAGGTCTACAATTTATCACTTTAAAAATGCATCAATTACATGTAGTATATATCTATTATATATAGTTTATCAAGAAATTAAAAGGACCAATTATAAATTTTGATATATATTCAGATTCTTATTAATATTTACTGTGTTGTTAAGCATTTTGACTGTTACCATTTATGAATCAAAAAGATGCAAAATTCATTGGGATTTATATCTGATGCTGAATAATTTTATTTCTTGTAAGCACATAGAATCAAGATCAATTCAACATTTAAGGAAAAAAATGACAAAGAGTCTCCAAACTCATAAAACAGCACAATGTTCAATTCTAATGCAACTCACAGGAAACATTCTTGAATATATTAGATCAATAATGAAAGAATATATAGCAATTTTCTCCTATGAAAATGAAGGATTTAAACTGTACAATATTAATGCAACAGGTAAACGAAATTTCAGTCTTACTGAAGAATAAATTTTGAGTTGAGAGAATGAAGCTCTTTTTCTACATTTTGTATGTAACAAACAAAAAAAGTTCCAAGTTATTTGTAAAATGGTTGGTGTGCTATGAGTAGAATTTGGAGTTAAGACACTCATACAGTAGAATTCCTAAAAGTCAAGAACAGAGATCACAAATGGAGGCAATAATTAAAGCAATATTAGGAAAAATAATTTTTAGATACAGTCATTCTGCACATATAAAACTGTACACACTAACACCTGATAAAATGTTAAATCACTTGGAAAGAAAGAAGGAAAAAAATTTCAGAGCAAAACAAAGACTGCCAACAAAGAAATCTTATTAGATTCTCCTCAAACACATATCTGGAACACCCAAAAATTCTGTAAAAATATTATTTTTGCACCTAGAATTCCAAGCCTATCAAAAATGACTCTGACGTGAAAGACAAAGACTATTCGGATGAAATCTGTATAGAGCCTTTGGTAGAACAGCCATTTTGACAATATTAATTCTGCCTATCCAAGAACATGGGAGATCTTTCCATCTCCTAAGGTTTTCTTCAATTTCTTTCTTTAGTATTCTGTAGTTTTCATTGTAGAGGTCTTTCACCTCTTTTGTTAGATTGATTTCCAAGTATGTTATTGTTTTTTAGTCTATTGTGAATGGGGTTGTTTTCCTAACTGCTCTTTCAGAGGATTCATCACTCATGAAATTCCAGTGATATTCCTCATAGAAATAGAGAAGGCAATCATGAACTTCATCTGGAAGAATAAGAGACCTCGAATAGCCAAAACAATCCTAAGCAGAAAGAGTGAAGCAGGAGGTATCACAATACCAGACCTTAAACTGTACTACAGAGCAATAGTAACAAATACAGCATGTTACTGGCACCAAAATAGACAGGCAGACCAATGGTACAGAATAGAAGGCACAGAGACAAACCCACAAAAATACAGTTACCTCATGCTAGACAAAGGAGCCAAAAATATAAAATGGAGAAAAGATAGTCTGTTCAACAAATGATGCTGGAAAAACTGGAAATTCACAGGTAGTAAAATGAAATTAAACCTCTATCTCTCACCTGCACAAAACTCAAGTCAAAATGGATCAAAGACTTAGGAATTAGACCAGAGACCCTGCACCAAATAGAAGACAAAGTAGGCCCAAATCTTCATCATGTTGGCTTAGGATCAGACTTCCTTAACAAGACTTCCAAAGCACAAGAAATCAAAGCAAGAATCAAAAAATGGGATGGACTCAAACTAAAAAAATTTTTCTCAGCAAAGGATACAATCAATAATGTAAAAAGAGAGCCTAGGGAGTGGGAGAATATCTTTACCATGCACACTTCAGATAGAGCACTAATCCCCAAAATTTACAAAGAACTTACAAAACTTTATACCAAAAATACAAAGAACCCAATCAATAAATGGGCCAAGGATCTGGACAGACACTTTACAGAAGAGGATGAACAGGTGATTAATAAATATATGAAAAAGAGTTCAACATCTCTAGTAATTAGAGAAATGCAAGTTAAAACAACTCTAAGATTTCATCTCACTCTGATTAGAATGGCTTTTATCAAGAACACAAACAATAATAGATGCTAGCACGGATGTGGGAAAAAGGCACACTTTTACTTTGCTGGTGAAGTTGCAAATTGGTACAGCCACTCTGGAGTGTGAGGATTCCTCAGAAAACTTGGAATGAACCCACCTTTTGACCCAGTTTTCCCACTCCTTGGTTTATACCCAGATGACTTAAAATTAGCATACTACAGTAACACAGCCACATCAATTTTAATAGAAGCTCAATTCATAGTAGCTAGACTGTGGAACCAACCTAGATGCCTTCAACAGATGAATGGATAAAGAAGATGTAGTATATATACACAATGGAATACTACTCAGCCACAAAGATGAATAATATTATGGCATTTGCAGATAAATGGATGGAATTGGAGATTATCATGCTAAGTGAAACAAGCCAATCCCCCAAAAACAAAGGCAAATGTTTTCCCTGATAAGCGGATGATGATATAGAATCTGGTTGGGGTAGTGGGGTGTGAGAGAGGAATAGAGGATCTTTAGGTTATGTAGAGGGAAATGGGGGGGGTATGAAAAATGGTAGAATGAGACAGACAACACTACCCTATGTACATGTGTGATTAACAAGAATGATATGAATGCACATCATGCACAACCATAGAAATGAGAATTTGTACCCCATATGTGTACAATGAATCAAAATAAGGTCTGTAATAATAATAATAATAATAATCAAAGACTATTTGGAATAGTCATGGACTGTGAATGTTTAGACCGGAGAACACAATCCATATTTTAAAAGAATTACTTAACATAAAAGGGACAAAATACAAATCACACACCAACACACATACACTCAAAACCAATATGAGAATGACATATCAGTAAAACATGCAGATCATGCTGAATTGAAGAGGTAGCTATGAAGCTTACTGGAATTAAAGAAATATTCCTTTCAAAAAGCAAAATAGAAAACTAAAAGAATGAGACCAGGAGTTTAAATTTTAGGTAACATCAAAAAGGAGACTGACTTGTTTTGAATCCTGTCTCATTCAGAATGAAGACAATATAAATACTGCATTCTTCCTAGTGTAATAAAATAGAGCAGGATTATTACAGCTATTTCACATTTAAGTTTACTAAATAAAAAGAATAGATATAGCTTCCAAAATCCTAAAATAAAACCAAACAAAAACAACCTAAACTCAGTAATTAAAATGAAAGGAAAGAGACAAGAAATAATAAAAAATATGAACCACAAGAACAACATGTCAGTGTTACTAAAGCATCTCATATTTATTGTTTTGAAATGGGGCGAATTTCCCTTGCAAAATAGTTATTTTGGATTAAAAAAGTAAAAGGTAAATTATTTTGAGTGGTACATAAATTATATTTAATATAGAGAAACATTTACCAAAGACTTATGACGATAAATATTTTCAAGATATAGAGAATCACATTACTGTAAACAATAAAAAAAAGACAATAAAAGAGAGGAAATGAAATGCTCTGCAAAGTAACTGTACTATGTTTAAATCAGCATGGAGTTATTTGAAGATAGGCATCGATCACTTAAGAATTTACATTGTAAACTTTAAGACAAATACTAAATGTTTGTAGAAAGTATAACTGACACATTCAATAGAGATAAATCATAAAATATTTAATTAAAACTTAAGAGGATAAAAAAGACTTGTAAAAGAAAACATACACACAAATAGAAAACTATGATAGAAATTGTAGGTGTTGATCCAACTATGTCAATAATTATTTTAAATGTCAAACATTTAAATAAAGAAGTTTAAAGACAGAGGTTTGCAGAGCAGATTCACTGAAAGATTAAATCATAAGTTCACTTGATGACTTAATCAAGTGGGCTGATTCCTTGTCAGAGACAATCCCCATTACTCACAGCAGAAGAAATGAACACTATAAATAGAATAATATTTATTGAAATAATTGAATCCTATTAGAGAGGAAATACCATAGAAGAGTTAGAGCTTTTCAAAGGAGAGGTATCAGATAACACAGCTTTGAAATGGGAGATTGCTTTGGTCTCTGTCTATAATCTAATTTATCAAATTTCTGGTAATTTAAGATTTCACAAGTTTGAAATTTTCAACTGCCTTTGCATGCTGAACAGTGAGTGTCAAGTCATGATAGAAGAAGCAACTTGGTAAAGAGGTGAGACTGTGGTCCAATATATTCAACAACTAGCATTGTGTTCTTTTTTTCTTTTTTAAATATTTGTTCTTTTTAAATATACAAGATAGTAGAGTATATTTTGACATATTTACACAAAGGTGGAGTATATCTTATTCTAATTGGGATCCCAGTCTTGTGGTTTTACACGATGTGGAGATTCATTGTGGTATATTCAGATATGTACATGCGAAAGTTGTGTCAGATACATTCCATTGTCTTTCCTATACCTCTCTCCCCTTCCTTCCCTTCATTCTCCTTTGTCTTATCCACTGAACTTCTATTCTCCCCACCAATTGTGTGTTAGCATCAACATATCAGAGAGAATATTTAACATTTAGTTTTTAGGAATTGGATTCTTTCACATAGAACTATAGTCTCCAGATCCATCCATTTACTGGCAATGTCATAAAGTCATCTATTTTATGATTAATATTCCATTGTATATATATACCACATTTTCTTTATCCATTCATCAGTTGATGGACACCTAGTTTGGTTCCATAACCTAGCTACTGTGAATTGAGCTGCTATAAACATTTAGGTGACTGCATCACTGTAGTATGCTGTTTTTAAGTCCTTTGGATATATACCAAGGAGTGGTAAAACTGGGTCATATGGTGGTTTCAGTCCTATTGTTTTAGGAATCTCCATATTGCTCTCCAGAATGGTTGCTCCAATTTGCAGTTCCACTAGCAATGTACGAGTATACCCTTTCTCCACATTCTTGCCAGCATTTATTTTCATTTATTTCTTCCTTCCTTTCTTTCTTCCTTCCTTTCTTTCTCCCTTTCTTTCTTTCTTTCTTTCTTTCTTTCTTTCTTTCTTTCTTTCTTTCTTTCTTTCTTTCTTTCTTTCTTTCTTGTTCATTGTACACAAATGGGGTACAATTATCATTTTTCTGGTTATACACAAAATAGAATCCTACAAGTACAACTTGCATATTCATACAAATACTTAGGGTAATGATGTTTGTCTTATTATCTTTCCTTCTCCAACCCCTCCTCACCCCTCATTTTCATCTATACAATCCATCCTTTTTCATTCTTCCCTTAGCTTCCCCCATCCCTGCTATGTGTCATCAATCACTTATAAGAGAAATTATTCACCTTTTGGTTTTTTGAGATTGGCTTATTTCACTTAACATGATATTTTCCAACTCCATCCATTCACCTGCAAATGTCATGATTTTTTTATTCTTTATGGCTGAATAATATTCCATTGTGTACATATACCACAGTTTCTTTATCCATTCATCTATTGAACGGTATCTAGGTTGGTTCCACAATCTAGCTATAGTGAATTGGGCTGCTATAAACATTGATGTGGCTGCATCACTGTAATATGCTGATTTTAAGTTCTTTGGGTATAGGCCAAGGAGTGGGATAGCTGGGTCAAATGGTGGTTCCGTTCTGACTTTTCTAAGGAATCTCAATACTACTTTCCAGAGTGATTGCCCAATTTGCAAACTTACCAGCAATGTATGAGTGTCCCTTTTGCCCCACATCCTCACTAACACCTATTGTTGCTTGTATTTTTGATAATAGACATGCTAATTGGGGTGAGATGATATCTTAGGGTAGTTTTGATTTGCATTTCTCTTATTACTAGAGATGTTGAACAGTTTTTCATATATCTGTTGATTACTTGAAGACCCTTTTCTGTGAAGTGTCTGCTCATTTCCTTAGCCCATTTATTGATTGGGTTATTTGTATTTTTGAGGTAAAATTTTCTGAGTTCTTTACAAATTCTGGAGATTAGTGCTCTATCTGAAGTGGTTGTGTTAAAGATTTTCTCTCACACTGTATGATCTCTCTTCACATTGTTGATTGTTTCCTTTGCTGAGAAAAAGTTTTTTAGTTTGAATCTATCCCAATTATTGATTCCTGCTTTTATTTCTTGTGCTTTGGGAGTCATGTTAAGGAAGTCTGGTCCTAAGCTGATATGATGTAGATTTGGGCTCCTTTTTCTTCTATTAGGTGCAGGGTCTTTGGTCTCATTCCTAGGTCCTTGATCCATTTTGAGTTGAGTTTGTGCAGGGTGAGAGATAGGGTTTAGTTTCATTTTGCTGCTTATGGATTTCCAGTTTTCCCAGCACCATTTGTTGAAGAGGCTGTCTTTTCTCCATTGTATGTTTTTGGCTCCTTTGTCAAGTATGAGATAACTATTTATGTGGTTTTGTCTCTGTGTCCTCTATTCTGTACCATGGTCTACCTGCCTATTTTGGTGCCAATACCATGTGGTTTTTGTTACTATTGCTCTGTAGTATAGTTGAAGGTCTTATATTGTGATACCACCTGCTTTGTTCTTCTTGCTAAGGATTGCTTTAGCTATTTTGGGTCTCTTATTCTTCAAAACGAATTTCACAATTGCTTTCTCTATTTCTATAAGGAATGTCATTGGGATTTTAATGGGAATCACATTGAATTTGTGTAGCACTTTTGGTAGTATGGCCATTTTGACAATATTAATTCTGCCTATCCAAGAACATGGGATATCTTTCCATCTTCTAAGATTTTCTTTAATTTCTTTCTGTAGTGTTCTGTAGTTCTCATTATAGAGGTCTTTCACCTCTTTTGCCAAATTGACTCCCAAGTATTTTATTTTATTTTTTGAGGCTATTGTGAATGGGGTAGTTTTCCTAATTTCTCTTTCAGAGGATTCATCATTTATGAATAAGAATGCATTAGATTTATGAGTGTTGATTTTATATCCTGCTACATTACTGAATTCATTTGTGAGTTCTAGAAGTTTCCTGGTGGAATTTTTTTGGCTCCTCTATATATAGAATCATATCATCTACAAATAGTGATATTTTTATATAGTGATCATCAATAGATGATCTTTTCCTATTCGTATCCCTTTTTTTTCGTTACTCTGTCTAATTGCTAGAATTTCAAGGGCGATGTTGAGTAGAAGTGGTGAAAGAGGGCATCCATTCCTTGTTCCAGTTCTCAGGGGGAATGCTTTCAATTTTTCTCCATTTAGAATGATGTTAGCTGTTGGCTTAGCATAGACAGCCTTTACAATGTTAAGGAATGTTCCTATTACCCCTATTTTTTCTAGTGTTTTGAGCATGAAGGGATGCTGTATTTTATCAAATGCTTTTTCTGCATCTATTGAAATAATCATGTGATTCTTAACTTTAAGTCTGTTGATCTGGTGAATTACATTTATAAATTTCCACATGTTGAACCAAACCTGCATCCCTGGGATGAAACCCACTTGGTCATGGTGCACTATCTTTTTAATATGTTTTTGTATGTGATTCACTAAAATTTTATGAAGGATTTTTGCATCAATGTTCATTAGGGATATTGATTTGAAATTTTCTTTCCTTGATGTATATTTGTCTGGTTTTGGTATCAGGATGATATTAGCTTCATAGAATGAGTTTGGAAGGGTTTTCTCCTCTTCTATTTCATGGAATACTTTGAGGAGTATTGGAATGAGCTCTTCTTTGAAGGTCTTGTAAAACTCAGCTGAGAATCCATCTGGTCCTGGACTTTTCTTTGTAGGTAGGCTTTGATGACTTCTTCTAATTCATTGCTTGAAATTGGTCTATTTAATTGTGTATGTGCCCTAGATTTGGTTTGGGTGGATCACTTGTCTGTAGAAACTTGTCAATATCTTTGACATTTTCTATTTTGTTGGAGTACAGATTTCCAAACTAGTTTCTAATTACGTTTTGTATTTCCATAGTGTCAGTCATGGTAGTTCCTTTTTCATTTTGAATGTTAGTAATTTGAGCTTTTTCTCTTCTTCTTTTTGTTAGTGTGGCTAAGGGTTTATCAATTTTGTTTATTTTTTCAAAGAACCAACTTTTTGTTTTGTCAATTTTTTGAATAGTTTCTTTTGTTTCAATGTCATTGATTTCAGGTCTGATTTTAATTATTTCTTGTCTTCTAGTACATTCGGTGTTAATCTGTTATTTTTCTAGGCCTTTCAACAGTAATGTGAGGTTGTTTATTTGTTGACTTTTTATTCTTTTATTGAATGCATTCCATGCAATGAATTTTCCTTTTCATACTGCTTTCATAGTGTCCCAGAAATTTTGATATGTTGTGTCATTGTTCTCGTTTACCTCTAAGAATATTTTTATTTCTCCCCTGATGTCTTCTGTTATCCATTCATCATTTAAGAGTATATTATTTTATTTTCAGGTGTTGGAGTAGTTTCTGTTTTTTATTTTATTATTGATTTCTAATTGCATTCTATTATGACCTGATAGAATGCAAGGTACTATCTCTATCTTTTTGTATTTGCTAAGAGTAGCTTTGTGGCATAACAATATAGTCTATTTTAGAGAATGATCCATGAGCTGCTGAGAAGAAAGTGTATTCACTCATTGCTGGATGGAATTTTCTATACATGTCTGTTAAGTCTAAATTATTGATTGTGTTATTGAGATCTATGGTTTCTTTGTTCAATTTTTGTTTGGAAGATCTGTCCAATGGTGAGAGAGATTTATTAAAATCAGTTAATATTAATGTGTTTTGGTCTATTTTGTTCCTGGAATTGAGAAGGACTTGTTTAACATACATGGATGTGCTATTGTTTGAGGCATAAATATTTATGATCATTATGTCTTGCTGATTTATGCTTCCCTTAAGCACTATGAAATGACCTTATTTATCCCTTCTGACTAACTTTGGCTTGATGTCTGCTTTATTTGAAACGAGAATGGAAACCCCCACTTTTTTACTGAGTCCGTGTTCATGGTATGTTTTTTCCCATCCTTTCACCATTAGTCTGTGGATGTCCTTTTCTATAATACGAGTCTCCTGAAGGCAGCATATTATTGAGTCTTTCTTTTTAAACCAATCTGTCCATCCATGTCTTTTAATTGATAATTTTAGGCCATTAACATTCAGGGTCATTATTGAGATATGACTTGTATTCCCAGGCATTTTGGCTTATTTTTGGCTTTTAATTTGACTTGGTTTATCCTTTAATTGGCTATTCCTTTAGGATAATTCCTCCCTCTGCTGACTTGCATTGTTGTTTTTCATTTCTTCCTCTTGAAATATTTTGCTGAGAATGTTCTATAGTGCAGGCTTTCTATTTGTGCATTCTCTACTTTTTTTTTTTTATCATGGAAGGATTTTATTTCATCATCAAATCTGAAGGCAAGTTTTGCTGGGCACAAGATTCTTGGTTAGCATCCATTTTCTTTCAGAGCTTGCAATATGTTGTTCTTGCTTTTAGGGTCTGGGTTGAGAAATATGTTGATATCTGTATAGATTTCTCCTGTATGTAATCTGATGCTTTTCTAACACAGCCTTTAAAATTCTATATTTTGTATGTTAGGCATTTTCATTACAATGTGCCTCGGTGTGGATCTGTTGTAATTTTTTGCATTTGGTGTCCTGTACGTCTCTTCTATTTGACTTTTCATCTCATTCATCAGATTTGGGAAATTTTCTGATATTCTTTCATTGAACAGATCATTCATTCCTTTGGTTTGTGTCTCTGTGCCTTCCTCAATGCCAATAATTCTTAAATTTGGTCTTTCAATGATGTCCCATAATTCTTGGAGGTTCTGTTCATGATTCCTTAACACCCTCTCTGTTTGGTTGACTTTGCTTTCAAGATTAATTATTTTGTCTTCATTTTCTGAGGTTCTGTTTTCCAAGTGATCTAGCTTGTTGATTATGCTTTCTATTGAGTTTTTAATTTCGTTTATTGTTTCCTTCACTTCAAGGATTTCTGTTTGTTTGTTTTTTCAGAATCTCTATCTCTTTATTGAAATGATTTTTTCCTTACTGCAATTGCTCTTTTACTTGCTTTTTGGTGAGATCATTCATTGCCTGCATTTGTTCTCTAATCTCATAGTTCCCTTCTCAGATCATTTTAATTATGTACATTCTAAACTCCCTTTCTGACATTCCTTCTTCCATGTCATCATTGGGTTCTATTGATAAAGCATCTAGGTTTTCTTGGGACACTTTCTTACCTTGTTTTCTCATGTTGCTCATGTATCTTCCCCTACAGCAGTGCAAATCAGAGGTATTGCAGTTTCCCTTTAAAGCTTTATAGTGTTCCTGCAGATTTCCAATACCTCACATTGAAGAGTTTAATATTAGCAGTACACCATAGAAACAATATGCATCCTTAATTCACATAGATCCTATTTAGATATTAACTGTGTTGTCAGAATATACAGAGATGAGTTCAAATTATTATCTACAGCATATCCAATAGGCTTGCAATAAGGACCACAATTTCAAATGGTGGAAAAAGAGGATGAGGAGGGATGTAGAATATAAGTTAATGAGATAGGAAATGAGTCTGTAGAAGTACTATGTCATAGGAATAGTGAAAGTGAAATTAAAAGAAATAGGTATTAGCATGTGAGAAGAAAGAGTCTCCATGGAAACAGATATATAAGGGCAGTAGAGTGATATGAAAATTAATAATAGGAATAATCATAATAATACTACTATTTTTAAAAAGTTCTGCAATAAAATTATCCTATACTGTTCAGACCTCTTATTTTTCAGTAGTCTGATGCCTGAGAGGTGCTTGATAATGTGGTGTCCTCTGAAGGGTGCTGTCCCACTTCCTCCAAGTCAGGAATAATCAATGCTTTGGGCAAAGGCAACCTGGAGTTGATAGATGATCAGTCACAGCATGTGTGCAGGCCTGGGCACTAGACCAGGGATGGGAGCAGGCCTGCGCTTGGTGCTGGAGGTGACAGGCTTGATGGCTCAGCGGGCCTGTATTCACAGCTGGGGCTTTCTTTGGCAGGCCTGTGCTTGGACCTGGGAGGATCTGAGTGGTTGGTCCTCTGTTACTTCTTTCTTTAATGTGCCATTATATCTGATGTGAGATGAAATCTCAGTGTAGTTTTAATTTTCATTTCTCTCATTGCTAGAGATGCTGAACATGTTTTGCATATATTTGTTGACCAATCGTATTTCTTCTTCTGTGAAGTGCCCATTTATTGATTAGGCTATTTGGGTTTTGGTTGTTGGTGGTAGTGTTAACTTTTGAGTTCTTTATCTATCCTTGAAAGTAATGATCTATCTGAGATGCTGATAGCAAAGATTTTCTCCTATTCTGTAGGCTCTCTGTTCATGTTCTTGATTGTTTCCTTTGCTGTAAAGAAGCTTTTTAGTTTGATACCATCCCATTAATTGAGTCTTGATATTGCTTCTTGCACTTTAGGAGTCTTGTTGAGGAAGTTGGTTCCTAATCTGACATGTTGGAGTGTTGAGCCCATATTTTCTTTCACAGGCAATGGGAGCCAGCTCAGCAGCAAAGTTGAGATGAAGGATATTGCTACTCTACCAAAGCCTTCATTTTAAATGCCCCTAAGATACTCCATGGAGGAATGGGAGAAAGAAAGTATACAGAATACAAAACAAACTGAAAATTTTAAGAACTAAGAATTAGATCTCAGATTTGTTTAAATCATTCTTCTCATTCATGGTACTATATAGAATTAAATAGACACAAACCTACTATGTTTTCAAGGAATTACTCAAGTTACCCATGAAACTGCATGTAAAGCTTGCAAAATTCTACTCCTTGACACGTCCGATCACTCCCAGATTGTAGAGGCTAAACCTGTAGGGACACACCTTAAAATGGCGACCACAATAACAACACCCTCGGGGCAAAAGCCTCCCCCACTCGTGGTACCACCAAGGTGGCGGCCCAGGATTGGCTCATTCAACTTCCATGAACCTGAGCAGCTTTACATCTTAGCAGACCTCTGCCCTGCAGGCCTTGCTGTATAATGCATGTGCTGTTGACCTTTAAAATGATTGGCCCCCGCCTGTATCTCCTCCCCTCGCTCCCTTTTCATATACCTGTTTCACCTCCCCATTAAACTGAGATATTGCTCGACAGACTCCCGGCTGGTGCGTGTTTTTCAGCCGTCGACACGACCCCCGTGCCCCCTCTGGCTGGTCCAGGGTGGGCACCCAACCTTTATTGTTCGGTGCGGAACAACATAAACCTACATGAATTAAGACATGAAATAATTTAGATAATAAACATGGACAGGGTCTTCATTGGCTCAATCAGATGTAGAAAAAGGAAATGATAAATAAGAAAGAAACTCCCAACAAAGCAAGTCAGGTTCACTAAACAGGGTGGGCTGGTGAGTCTTTGATAGGAATAGAAACAGAGGTTATAATAGGGATTAACTCAGGAATATTCTCTGCTTTTGTGCAAGGAGTTACACAGTTTTTACAACAGGGTAGGAAAATCATTTAAGATCAATAACTCTATTTGTTTTCCATTATTCCTTAGTTCACTTGGTAGTATTTCTTGAAGTTATCCTAGTTCCATTTTACCATAGAATATTGAATAATGAGCAAGTGGAAAGGGAAAAAGTGCTTTTCAGTTCTGGAATTTTCTTTGTATTTAAACAAAATTTTAATTGACAAGTGAAGTTATATATCC